>JADRCH010000152.1:453797-489987 GCA_019843965.1 Rhynchomys soricoides
AAAAAAAGAAAGAAAGAAAGAAAGAAAGAAAGAAAGAAAGAAAGAAAGAAAGAAAGAAAGGAAGGAAGGAAGGAAGGAAGAAACCACTGTGTTCTGGTCATTGTCCTCCCTTGGACCCCTTCCCATGTTCAGTATGGATGACATCTGCTTTGGTGATTACAATGACCCTGTAAGGAATGACATCTACCTCAAGTTGGAACAGTAGACCTCACTAGGGGACTACCCCTAGGGAGGCAGAGTCACCTTGAAATAATACACTTCTCCCTCTCAAAATTCCCCACCCCCAGTGCAGCGCCTGGGAGTCACCATGAGGCTGACCTGGTCTGCCAGTTGTTCTGAGGCCTGAGGCCTGACTCAGAAGGAACTGTTTCTTGTTTCCTATGATGTCTTTTTCTTCCAGACGCTGGCCCAGAGCCTCAGCATGCTTTTAAACTCCCTAACATTCTGAACTTCTTCTCTGTCCAAGCTTTGATGCCACCTGCAACTGCACTCAACCAAATGGCTGACCTCCGCTGTCTCAGCCTTAGCCCCAGCATGTTCCTTTGTTCTTTCTCTTCTCATCCTCCTCTCCGACTTCCAGGCAGCTGAGACGTGTCCAGCTTGCCCACCCTGGAATCTTCCTTTGAGACTAATCAATTAATCAATTGTCCCCCAACTTCCATTTGTGGCATTCTTAAATTATTTTATTAATGGGACTAAGAATCCCACGGAAGGTACCCCGATCTCCCAGGTAACCCCACGGAGGGTACCCCGATCTCCCAGGTATCACATTGGCTCTGCTGGGTCCTGAGTTCCTAGGGTGCTTGTTTCTGCTTTGTAGAGGGGTGGTCTTGTGCACTGTATATTCAGATGCTGATTTCTATGCCCAGAGATCTGGTTGCAGTCCCACACTTTGGCATGGTCGAGCATCATTAGCATGGTCAAGCACCCCTGGTTTCTAAATTATATAAAAATAGTTTTCTATCATCTCTGATTGATTAATAAAGAGCTGATCAGCCAATAAGCTGGGCAGAAGAGAATAAGGGCAGGACTTCCGATCCCAGTCAGGGGGTCCAGGAGAGACCAGAGAAAGACCATGAGAAGGAAAGTTGGGGAGAGCATGTGGAGAGACCAGGAGGGTTTGCCATGAGGTCTCATATGGACCATAGCAGCCAAGGCAAGAGTCAGATGCAGGTAAAAGACCATGCAGCTGGGTGGTAGCAGGTTAGTCAGGTTAGAATAGATCAGAATCTGCCCAGTTAGGGCTAGCAGCTTGTTAGTAAAAATACTAGGTCTCTGTATCTTTATTCAGGA
Organism: Rhynchomys soricoides; assembly: GCA_019843965.1. Taxonomy (NCBI): domain Eukaryota; kingdom Metazoa; phylum Chordata; class Mammalia; order Rodentia; family Muridae; genus Rhynchomys; species Rhynchomys soricoides. Next base: position 455,091 of record JADRCH010000152.1, read on the forward strand.
ACTAAAATGGGCTAGACCAGATGTAGAAATGCCCCATCATTACTTGTTAGCAAAAGGGTCTAAGAAAACTCCCCTAGAATTACTTTTACACTGCCTTGCAGTTATTTAATTGGCAGAAAACAACGCTATTCCTGCACTCTTAGATGACCACTGCTCCATTTGCCCGAGCTCCTCTCCCTCTACCCCACAATCTGTTGGGCCTGCCTGTGTGATTGGAGTTCAGGAGTCCCATGGCATCTGTAAAGGAGGAGCTCAGCCACAGGTATCAGCCATACACACACAGCCTCAAAGGGTGCGTTGGTCACTAAGCTTTCCTGCTGCCACCTTGCCTCCAGGTATTCAGCTCTGTCAAGAGACTCTCCCATCTCATTAGGGATGTTGGTTTTTTGATTCTTGTGCTAGGTCTGGGCCACAGGTGCTCAGTCATATTCCTTAAGTTACCAAACAAGTTCACATCCTCAGGAGAACGCTGAAACAAGACTGTCAGATCCCAGGCTCTGCTCAGGATCTGGCACTATCAGCCCTGTGAACCAAGCTGGTAGGCCTATCTCACCGTCCTGAGCAGAGCAGCTGACTCACAGCACAACTAGCCACATAGGAGGCTCTGTGTAGGGTTTCAGAGAGTCCTCCACAGCTGAGCAGGTAACAGTATCTTACCCAACATAGTCTCCTTGAGATTAAGTGAAAGATCCTAAACTGGGGACCATCGTGGATCAAGTGTCACCACTGGATCTTCAAAGGAAAGGAGAGTTGGAACGGAGACTGGGAGAGTCTCAGCTGCTGGTTCCAGAGGAGGGGTGAAGGACTTCGAGCTAATACAGCCCTCTGAGACAGTGGGCCCCACATATCCTCCCTAGATCTATCAGAAGGAAGATCTCTACTCCACTTAGCTGTAACACCAGAATCCATGTCAGGGGCTCATTGCAGACCTGAGAGATGATGGGCCCTGCTGGTGGTTTGCTAGGAACCTGGAACCTGCTCAGTCCATCTGCCCTGTAGAACCAGCTGCCCATGTCTGAGGGACTGAGGGACAAAAGTATCTTTCTCCCAGCTCTGGAAGTCATGTGCTCAGACTCTGAAAAAGCCCTTTCTGCTGTATGTCTCCTGGCTTGTGCAGTGAAGTGCCCCCTTCCTGGCCTCACTGCAAACACCATGATCCTACGACAATTTCAGCAGTAAAACTGAGGACCCTGGCAGGGACCCTACAAGGATGATCAGTGACTACAAAGACCATGGGGCTGAGCTTGAAATCCTTATGGCATGTGAGAGGCAGCTACATGGGAACATCTGGGGAGACAGGGGCTGAGGCCCAGCCTCACAGTCTCCCAAGATGGGAAGAGAAACTTGGGAAATAAAAGGGCTGCACATCATAGGTAGAATACAAAAATAACATTATTATTGTTCTGGCCTCTGGCGTCCCCACCCTCCCCTGCCCAAGCCACAAAGCTCAGCGAATCACGCACACAGGCGAGGATGCACTTGGTGTTTACTGGGGGTGAGCTGGAGAGTAGGCCTGGTTGTCACACTTTCTTAGTGATGTGTTTGGGGATGGCAAGCTCATAAATACGAGGAGATGCCTGAGCCACCAGCGAAGCTGGGGAGATGAAGTACGGGTTGTAGCCCTCGTTGAGGTCCTTTCGAATTTTGGGCTGGGCCAGGGAGATGATCCGTGAACTGGCCACCGCATTCTTGGTGACATCCGGGACCTCCCACTGAGGACTGCGGTCAGGAACGCACTTTTCTGACAGGGCCTTGGGTGCTAAAGGGCAAAAGAGAGGAACAGCACCGGGCTCAGACTTCTCAGGCAAAGCTCCAAACTGGGTCTGTCCATCAGCAAATGAGTGACAGATCTGTGTGGGCCATGCCCACAGTGTCGAATTCAGAGCACAGCATCCACATGCTAGAGTATTACACAGCCATGAACAGGACTAAGGCTCTGAAACAACCAACATAGCATAGTGGATGGGGAGCTCAAGGACAGTCAGAGAACCAGACACCAAAGGACAGACAGCATGGCATTCCATGACAGGAAACATCCAGGGCAACCAGAGAAGGAAGTGAATTTAAAGGTGCCAAGTACTGGGGAGTCACCAAGTGACTGCTCATAAGGTCAAGGCTTTCTTCTGTGGTGATAGAATGTTCTGGAACTATGTAGGTGATGATTGGATAGCTTTGTGAAGATGTTGAAAACCACTTTTTAAGACAGTAAATTGTGAAGAAAACATCTCAGTTGGTCACAGCATTCAGAAAGAAGGCCACAGGTACCAGGGAGAACATAGTCTTTCTCCACCTGGGGAAGAGGGGAGCCTGGTCTGTGTCCGCTATACCTCTAGGGGTGCTATAGGGGTGGGGTATAGGAGAGGCTGCTGAGCCTCTCCCTGTCTGCTTGAGCCTTGGTAAAGATGGATAAGGTCCCCTGAGCCAACAGTCCAACTGCACCAAGGCCCTGGGAAGAGAAAGTGGAACCCTGTGATAGAGAACCACATGGAAACACAGTTGTGGGTGTGTCCACAAGAAGCTCTCTCGAAAGAGTCAACAATGCAAGGAAAGTCCACCTTGAATGTGGCAGCACCATCCCATCCCGGGCCTGGCGTCCCAGGCTGAGAACTGAGAAAGCAAGTTGACTACCAGCATATAGTGAGAATTCTGGATTTTTTGTTTCTCTTAAAAAGCACAGAAATATTATAAGAATATGTTTTTGTTTTAACCCTAGGTGTGGGATGTAGGGATGCTTGGAACTGTTCGTGGCAGCTGACTATGATTTGCCTCGTGCTCTAACAGAGGCATGGTTTTGCCAGCTGCCCCTGTGACATTTGGCATTCTGGGGACTTTTCAGAGGATATATAAATTCTAGGGTCCCCAGAGAAAGGGTGAGGTGTTGGTGGTTGTTGATAATGATTTGCTAAGTAGTCATGTACAAAGAAGAAACAAAAAGAAGAAAGCAGATTTCAAGATGGCGAAGACCAAACTTGCCCCAAGGAACCTTACTCCCCCCCAATCAGCAGGAAGTAGTCTGATGATAAGGTCCCCTTTGTAACCCCTGATGTTATTCAGAGATCTCCTTCCTTTCCCGTCTCCTTTCTTCTCTCTTATCTAGTGTTCAGGGGTTGAAAGCTCAGGAGAAAAGGGGTGGAGAGGGATGGTAGAAAGAAGAACCCACAAAGTAGCAAAGACCAGCTACACCAGCACCCACATCTGTTTCCTGACTGCCAACAGAGTGTGACCAGCTGCCTCCTCACTGCTACCCCATGGCAGTCCCACTAGGGTGGGCTGTCCTCTCAGAGCAAGAGCCTGAATCAACCCTTCCTCAGGTGCTTTCTTCAGGTACTTTGTCACAGCAAGAGGAAAAGGGAGCTAATGCAAGCCCTTTCCCTCAGAACCCAAGTGCCCTAGGCTAGATCTAACAGCAAGCTATTATGAGGCAGCAGTGGGGACTTGCTGGTCCCTGGGGAGTCAACCCTCCCTGGACTCAGGCCACTGAAGCTTGCTTCTCTTTTTTAAAATGATTTTATTATTTAATATGTATGAGTGGTATTGTCTGTATGCAATTCTGTGCACCACGCATGTGCCTGGTGCAGGCAGAGGCCAGAAGAGCGTGTCTGCTCCGGGAGCTGCAGTTACTGATGGTTGTGAGCTGCCATGTGGGTGCTGGGAGGAATCGAACCCCGGTCCTCTGGAAGAGCAGCCAGTGCTCTTAACTGCTGAGCCGTCTGTCTAGCCCCAACATCTGGGTGTCTAAACTCTGTGAAGCACAGTATGACAGTGGAGAGGAGACCCCCTCCTTCCCCAACAGGACTAACAGAAGCAGAGCTGGGCTTGTGCTCCCACCCACTGCCAAGCACACCCCATTTGCCAGTGTCAGAGTGAGTGCCTGGCAAGTGCAGGGCTCCAACTGTACCCTGTCACCTCAGGGAGTCTGACAAAAGATTAGTGACCATCTCTTATAGAGAGCACCTGCAAACTGTAAACCAAAACCTAGGACAGAGATAGCTGGGAAAACCAAAAGACCAGCCACCTGTTCTACGGGCATCAGACAAGAGCAGCCCAGATTCAGTGACTCTGCAAGCTGCTGGCCTCTCAGGGACAGCACAAAATGGACAGTATGCAACAAAGACACACCCAGGCAAGCATCATGCATAGGCAGTGATACACGTGCAAAAAAGCACATAGACCACGCCAGGGCTCCAGGGTCTGAGGTGAACAGGACCCAGGAATGACACAGGAGGGGGAGTCCTTAGGCCACTAACAATGCAAGCCAACTGTTGAAGGTTACCAAACCCTGCTGGCCACTGTGTGCTGGAGGTGGGAGTCACAGGGTGGTGGGGCAGTGTGCTACAGGCATGGCCCCCTGGATTCTGGCCTGGTCAGTGTGGGGTGAGGGTGGGGGAAGATGTGTGTGAACTTGTCCACACAGGCTCTACACTGTGTATAAAGTGTGTGGACTTTAGGATGTGACATGAGACGTCACTTTTACTTTCTTCTTTAAGCTCTTTTGTCTTCCGTGATGAGTGCATATTATTGTTACCACTGGTAAAGGACTATTCAACTTTCACACGAAAGGATTACAATTGCTCCAAAGCAGCCCTCACAGCTCAGCCTGGCTGCCTGGTGCCTGCCCTCAGCTTCATCTCCAGCACCCACTTGCTCTGCCAGTGCCCTCTGAAATTATAACTTCTGACAGAGTCCAGGATTCAGACAGCCACACACAAGGAAGACACACATCTGGCAAGGACAGGCCTCAAACCCATGTCTCCTTACCCACCCCACATCTACAAGAGCACCCACTCACTTGCCAGCTGAAGAAGGCGGTTATAGTCCGACACGTAAGGCTTGGGTTTTGGCATAGGGTCCCACTCTTCCAACAGGGTGGCTGGGGGCCTGGGCTTTGCCAGCCGAAGTGTTCGTGGGGTGGGGACTGCCATCTGGGCTGCTCTGGACACCTGGGACACCTGGAAACAGCAATAGAGGGAAACTGAATTGGTCAGGATTTGGCCCAGTGCACAGAGCAGGAATGCCCTGACTCCCGGGGAGAAATCAGCTTTGCTATGTATTCGACCATCATAGTGGCCATAATACATCAAGAGCCCCTCCAGGGACACCACGAAGTGGTAATGCTCTCGGCTGCTTTGGGAAAGGTAAACCATAAAGCAAAATAACAGAACTAATAATAGTCCAGCGTGGTGTGCATGCCTCAAATCTGGCATTTGGGAAGCAGAGGCAGACAGATCTCTGTGAATCTGAGGCCAGCCTGGTCTATAGAGTGAAACCCTGTCTCAGAAAGAATACAGTAGAGAAAAACAAAGCTGTCAATGGACAATCACAGACTTGAAAAGACCCTGGTGCAAATGTGGCAGCAGACACTCCATGCCAACCACAGGAGAGCAGCTCAGGACACAGCTTTGAGGAGTTCCTGTGACCTCGAAGCTCTGTCTGTCTTCAATACACAGCTTGTGTGCAAAGCTGAATTCACCTGATCAGTGTGGGGCATGGGTTCAAAGGCTTCCACAAAAGCCCCTGATTGCACTGTGAATGCCTAACACGTGGAGGAAGGTAAGCACAGAATGAGCTTCTGAGGTGCAAGGGGCAGAGACAACAGAGGCTGCTGTGATGAGAACGTGGCAACACCATGAGGGGCTGCCAAGGCAGAAGGGGGAGACCACAGGAGGCTGCCAGGGCAGAAGGGAGAGACCACAGGGGTCTGCTGACATGGAAAGGGACAGGCTGAGGTAGATATTTCCCTAAGGTACGTTCTTTTTTAAAAAAGAAAAAATACTTTAATAATTTTTATGTGTATGTGGGACTGTGCATCACATGTGTGCAGTACCGTCAGTAGCCAGATCCTCTGCAACTGGAGTTACTGCCAGTTATCCACCACCAGGGGCATGCTGTGGGTGGGGTGGAGCCCAGGTCCTCGAGATGAGCAGCCAGTGCTCCTAACAGCCACCTCACCAGCTCCATTGTCCAAAACCTCAGAATTAGGTGTTCTAATTCTGTCCGTGGCTGCTGTTCATCACCCACGTTTGAACTGCCATTGCATTTCCCAGCCTGAGTCTTCCCCACTGACCCTCTAACGGGTCCCCTTTTCAAGCTTGTTCCCTGGTAGGCGCAGAGAGAGACCTACACGTACCAGCAATCCAGCAGGGCTTCTTGAGCTCAACAAGAGCAATGGGCATAGAAAGACACAGCCCCAGCCCTGGTGACTTGGTTTCAAGACTACACGAGTAACAGGAGTAACAGAAAGACTACTCCAGTACAGGTGAGGAGACAGGTGGCCCTGTATGTTAGGACTAGCATGAATGGGAAGGTTTCTGGGCAAAGCCTGAGCCTGGCTGAGGCTAGACCTTCATCTGTTACAGGGGAGCAGCTAACAGAAGAATAGAAAGTTCCCAGTGGGGCTCAACCCCAGGCCCAGGAACTGGACTCTCCAGAGTGACCATGGCAGCCGTAGGGGATTGCAGTCCTGAGACACAGGAGCAGCCCGAATGCAGGCCTGCAGGAAGGTGAGCACACCTTGGAGAGTGAGGACGGAAGCAAAGGCAGTAGTGGGAAGAACCATGTTCTCATTTGGGTCCAAATGAGAAACAAGTTCAAAAGTCAGGACTGAGACATGCAGGGAATTCCATACAGGCCACACTTTTAATATTAAGGAATTTGTGTGTGGGGGTGGGTTTTATCTGCTTTTAAATGTTTCTTGTCTATTAGAAACATGTATGGGAGCATATGACAAAGGTGGCATGCTGCTGGGACTTTTGTTTTGTGTTTTTGAAACAGGGTCTCAAGGCCCAGGCTGGCCTTGAACTCACTGAATAGCTGAAGGTGACCTCAAACTCTCGATGCTCCTACATCTGCCCCATGAGCGCCACGGACGGCAGAAGAATGCCACCACACCTGGCTACATTTGGGGTTGGGGTTGGTTTTTTCATTGTTGTTGGTGGTGGTGGTTTGTTTTCTTTTCTTTTCTTTCTTTTTTGTTTTAAACAGGGTCTCTCTACATAGCCCTGACTGTCCTGGAACTCATTATGTAGACCAAGCTGGGTTCAAGCTCACAGAGACTCTTCGTCTCCTGCCTCTGCGGTGCTGAGATTAAAGGTGGGCACCACCATCGTTGGCAGGTTTTTGGTTTGGGAGACGGAGTCTCTCTCTGTGTTGGGAAGTGGTTCTAATGCTTTGTCTTATTTTGGCTCCCAGAGCTGAGGGTCCCTGCGCCCAGCTAGCTTCAATTGATAATAAAGAATTGCCCTACAGCCATTGGCTGGGCAGGGAGGTGGGGTGGAACTCTGGGAATTTTTTTTTCAGGCAAGGGATAGAGAGGGGATTTGAGGGGAGGAAGATGGAGAATCACCATGACTCGGAGGCAGAAGGATCAGATTTAAGAACTACAGGAGAGAAAGCATCCAACAATGTAGGTGGAAAGGGAAGGAGGTCCTATGAGGGAAGCCAACCAGAGGTAACAGGGCAGCAAAGATAAAATACAGATTCAGAAGATGTTAAGCCAGGAATACCAGAGGGAAGTATGTGCTAGCCACGGGGAGGTTTAGAGGTGCCCGACCATTGAACTCGTCAAGGCATATCAAAATTAGCTGGCGTGTGAGTGTGTCTTCCATTCAAGAATCCAGAGAGCTCATGGGCAGGTGCAGTGCACGGGCAACCCACTGAGAGCCAAAGCAGGTTAACTAATTCACAGCTACCCTATGACGCCCTGACTAGCCTAGAATTTGCTATGTAGACTGGGCTGGCCTCAAACTCGCAGAAATCTGTCTGCCTCTTGCCTGGGATTCAAGCCAGATTCAGCTCTCCACCTTGTTTTTGGAGACTACATCTCTCACTGAGCCTGGAGTTTATTGATTCAGCTAAGACTGAATGAACAGTCAGGGAGCCCAAGCTAGACTTAAAAATATTAAAAGTCAGATCCAGGTGACCACATAGAGTAACTGGTCACATCCCTTTGGGTGATTTACTCCATCATAGAGCCCCAGACAGAGACCAGATGCTATGATGGCTAAGAGTAACAAGCATTGGATTGATCTCAGGTGACCACGGGTGGCAGGAGAGGGTGATAAGGGTCAAGGGCCAGAGGGGGAGGACAGTTTTCCAGATGACCCAGTGAACCCCACCCCCAGCCCATAGAGGCTGTGCCCCCATCTCCTCACCTGCATCCAAAGGCAGCTGTCTCCACTGCCCCACCCACTTAAGAGTGTATGGCAAGTGCTGCCTACCTCAGACATGTTAATGCTCCAGATGTTATTGCGAACCTTCGGGATAGCCAGTTGCTTCAGCCGGTTAGAAGCTTGGTACTCCAAAGTGGACCGAGGGATGGGCCAGATGGGCGTGGTCCTAAAAGGCACTTGGAGTTCAGCCATCACCCCACTCCTCTGCAGAACTGTGGGTGACTAACTGTATGTGCATGGTCTTTCCCAGAATGCTTCTGGGATGGGTGAGCCTAAAGACACTGGAGTACAAAATGCTTCCCAGAGGAGATCCTGTGAAGGCCAAGAGAGGCCTCTCCCAGGTGTCTGGCCCAGAGTGTGAGATACGCTCCATGTGTTTTCTTTCTTAATCTTCCTGTGTGGTAAAGGGCAAGCTTCCATTCCCATCAGGAGCCACAAAGGGCTAGGGAGGTGATGTCTCTGAACTCAGAGGGTAAAATCAGGTCCCATCTCCGCCCTCTCCAAGAACAAATTCTGCTGACCTCAGCTTCTGGGATTGCTAACTCAAACCCTCCTGTCAGCTGCCAGGAGCTGGGATGCAGCAGCTCACCCTGAAATCCACCCCAGCACAAGGGACATCACCAGCCACTGAGCATGACTTCCCCTTACTCAGATGACAGTATGGTACTAACACAGAAAAGGGCTATGCATAGACAGTGGTGGCACAGGTCCTGTTTCAGCCATCTATGCATAGAGACAGCACAGGTTTGCCCGAGGGGCTCTGAGGACAGGCTTTGGAAAGCATGAACGTCCTCTAGGTCCCTTCTCTATAACCTACAGTCATGAATGCCAATGTCACTGAAGCCAGGCTGATCAATCACCGGTGGGTGCCGTCCCCTTGATCCCCGAGGTCAGACAGCTAAGGAACATTGGCTAGAGCTGTTGAGACTCAACACCCAGAAGCAGGATGTGCTAAGCCCTTCTCAGAATGAAGCAGGAGGAGGCTCAGATCCCTGCGCCTGCCCACCCTCCCTCACCTGTTATTGTTGTAATATTCCTGGTAGAACCTCTTGGGCCTCGAAAGCTCCTCCACGCGGCGGGACACCACTGGACAGAAATGGCCCAGTCACCACGGCTACATAGGCTCCAGCATTACCTACCCTCCACCCCAGGGCTCTACTCAGCCCTCCACAGGTCCAGGTATGGGGCACAGGCTAGAGACTTGGGCGGACACTGTGACCTTGGCCACAGGCATAACACAATGGACAAGACTATGGCTCCTTCCTCCCCATGGTTGAACACAAGAGGCTTGTAAACTAGGTTTTTGTCTGAAGCCAGTGCTGGCCTAGGATTTCTAGGGTTGTGGTGGGGGGCATGGGTGAGTCCAGAGCCACTTAGCTACACTCATCCACAGAGGAGCTCTTGTTGGGGGGCTTTATTTGAAGGAGTCTATGTGCTCAAAGAAGATGGATCCCATTTGGGAGTGAAGGTAGGATCTCTGTAATACAGATCTTAGCCCTGCCCAGAACCCCTCTCCCTGCAACCCCAAAGGAGTCCAGCCACTCAGGGAGGTGGGGGAGGACTGGAGTCCTGAGAGTGGCCTAGGAAGGTGGCTGGTGGCCACATACTGAGTGTAGCCAGCAGGCCCTAGACTAGGCAGAGGACAACCAGGCTGCCCTGGAGAGACAGAACCTACCAGGGACCGTGATGGTCAACGTGGTATCCTCAATAAATCGCTCAGTCCAGTATACAGAAGGCCTGGAATACAGCCGAGCAGCTCAGGGCAGGGTGCCCTGTGCCCTGTGCCCTATGCCCTGTGCTCTGCTAGGAAGGGAAGCCTGAGGCCCTGGAACAATGGACAGGAGGCTGGGGAACCAGGAAGAGCAGCCTGAGAAAACAGGAGGACTCAGAGGAACAGAAGGTCAGGCTGGATTAGGGCAGTGAGCACCAGAGAAAACAGATCATCTAGAGTGAGGCCCATGTTCCAAGATGGGGCACATGAAAAGGCCAAGTGCAGCCTGGAGTGCTAGGCCCCTCAGGTACACAGACATGGCCCAGCAGGCCTAGTGCACAGCAGGAAGGCAGAGGCAGGACAGCCCGAGCTCTAGAGCCCTCCACCCCTAGAACTTGGTCCCTGGAGAGAAGGCAGCTCAGGAGCCTTGGAGCCTGGCATGTCCCTGACATGGGCAGGTGACAGAGGGAGGGGACACCCCAACTCACCAATACAGGCAGAACTGCAAGTTGGTCTTGCGTGGGGAAATCCAGGCATAGCCCTTACAACAGCACCCCGTCCTGCGATGAGACAGGGTCCCAAGCCCTGCCTTTGCCTCTGGGTCCCCACTGGCTCCCAGGTTCCTCACTGTCCTCTGGGTACCACCCAAGGGTCCCACCTCTGGTGCCTTGCCTGATGCCTCCCACAGCCCATTTATTCTCTAGGTGTCCTGCCCACGGTGCCACAGGGGTGATGGGTTGGTGACAGGGTGTCAGAAGAGCACAGCAGGCCAGGGGTGCCTACTGCCTCACCACCTCATGGGCCCCAGCCCTCACCTGTCTCTCAGACATTGCCAGTTGGTCTTGGGCTTTGCCAGCTCCAGCAGCCTCCGGCTCCTCTTTTTCCTGCCCTTGGATGTGGAGACACTGGGAGTCCGCTCAGTGATGGACAGATGGCTGCAAAAGAGTCTGGCATCAGAGTCTGCTGGTCCACCTTGACGTGTCTTGGAGCCTACAGAGCAGTCTTGCTCCCCCATTAGGAGCCTTCAGTCAGCTCTGGGCCCCTGGATTCTCAACACTCTCTATGAATGAGTTTGCTGTCACCCAGGCTCCACACTGTCCAGAAACTGAGCCCTGAGAACCAGAAGAAGTCAGCTCCCACCTCCTGGGGCTGTTGGGAGAGTGAACACAACACTCACTTCTCTCTCTGGTGTTTACTGAGCACCAGGACCCAGAGCAGGACAGAGCTACCAGCAGCACCCCCTGCCTCTGGGAAGCTGGGGGTCTCTAAGGGGGAGGACAATGAAGGTGGCCAGGATAGACTGGTGTGAGCATCTGCCTCCTTGGCACCTACCTGCCCTCTAGGTCCCCAGCACCCACCTCATTTCAACCACTTCCACCTCCAGGTCTCGTGGAAGAGAATCATCCAGATTGGAGGCCTCAGGGAGCTCTTCCCCAACCATCTCCTCTGGGGGAATTTCCTCCTCTGGGTCTTCCGAGGTTGGCCCTGTGGTGGCCTTGGAGCCCTGCAACCAGTGGCCCTCAAATGACACACTCTGAAGGTCCAAATTGCCATTGTTCTGTCCCTGCTCTGACCCATCCGAAGTCTTGACCTCCGGGACTGGGTTGCTGAGCAAACTGGCCCGGTGTTCACCAAGTTCCCCCATGTGTGTGGCCTCTCCTAACCCTTTCACCTCACTCCCTCAGCACCCAAATGGACCTGTGGTTGTCACAACAACAGAAGAATACCCACCCATGGATTCCGAGGCAACCATTCCATCCCAGTGTCGGAACTAGGTCTGGGGTGCATAGCTCAGGGCCCCACCCTTCATGTCTTTCTTTCTTTTGGAGTGAGGGACAAAGGGTGACAAGATCTCACTATGTAGCCCAGGCTGGCCTCAAACCTCCTGAGTGCTGAGATGACCCATCTGTGATGGACTCCAGAGTTGAGTCTGGATTCAGATCTCACAGACGGCTGTGCCCCTCTAGAGGGTAGGTTTATAAAATCCACAGGGATTTCTGGGCATGTTTCTCGCCCCCCCTTAAGAGCCACGAGAAAGAAACCACATCTCTGCTTCCTGGTTATGGGCTTATCTTTAATGTCTGCTGCTAAAGTAGCCATTCTGTGACCACAGGGCCTGTTAATACGATGGCAGGTAAGCTTCCAAACATAGTACCCTCACAGATGCCTCTGGCTCCCTACTTCCTCCTCTGGTAGCTGACTCACAGGTCCTCACAGCTCAGGGTCCTATGACACATGCAGACTCTGCCCTGAGTTATATAGGAAGTACCTTATACCACCTTGCATCTCATAGTGAGATTATGGCTGTGACAGGGGGTACTGCCAACACACCCCCATTTCCAGCCTGGGCACATGGTGAGCTGATGGCACAGAGGACCATGGCCCCCATACTATGGCTGGAGAGACTCCATCACCACTTTCACTGCTTTTACAAGGGTAGGATTGAGATGATGTCATGGAGGCATGTGGGAGGAGCAGAGTCCCAGAGACTAGGGAGATGAGGAGGCAATACCTGTCCAAAGCTCACAGCCAAGGGGTCAGACCCAGGGCGATACCCCAACCTCTGACAGATGTGCTGGCTAACCTTGACTCAATTTTATTTGGATCTTGGCTCATTTAAGATCAGCCTGGCTGGCCTATGAGGGCATCTCCAGAAAGGGTTAAAGGGAAACCTTCCCCCAGAGTGGGCAGTACTTTCCAATGTCTGCTCAGCTGTAGTAAAGTCTAAGGGGAAGGCAGTGTTGCCTACTGGCCTTTGTTTCTTACTGGTGAGTGTGTCTACTCTGTTGTTGCCTCCACCGCTGCCACCTTCTTTCACTGATATCAGAACCCAGCTTTTTCAGCTTTCCAGGGTGGACTGAAGACCAGTGGTTCTCTGGGAACCCTCAGGTCTTCAGTGGCAGATTGAGACTGCTAAGGTGTCCAGCCTTATAGACTAGACAGTTGCCAAGTATTCGGCGGCTGCACAGTGTAGGTAGTCATTGCTGGACTACTTAACTCATATCCTCTTGTAAGCCAACCTAATAATGTTTTCCCTTCTGATACCCTGGAGAGCCCTGGATAACACATAAAAGGTTGTAGAACTGGAGCCATTGCAGGCCCTAGGGACTATGGTGGTGAATGGAGGTACATTCTCCATCTTCGGTTTCCCAGGCAGGAAACAAAATACAAAGAATAGTTGTGCTAAGGGACACGACTCAGTAGTTAAGAGCTTGATGCTCTTGCAAAGGACCTGAATTTTGTTTCTGTTAGATCACAAGTGCCTGTAACTTCAGCTCCAGGAGCTCTGACACCATCTTCTGACCTTGGCAGATGTCTTAGCTACTGTTCTATTGCTGTGAAGAGACACTATGACCAAGGCAACTCGTAAAAGAAAGCATTTAGTTACATTTGCTTACAGTGACAGAGAGTGAGCCCATGATGACCATGGTGGGGAGCATGGCAGCAGAGAGGCAGGCATGGTACCGCAGCAGTAGCTAGAGCTTACATCTCAGCTACAAGTGGGAGGCACAGAAAAAGAGAGACAGAAACTCTGCATAGGCTTTTAAAATCTCAAAGCCCATACCCAGTGACACACTTCCTCTAACAAGTTCACACCTCCTAGTCGCCCCAAAACAGTTCTACCAACTGGGGACCAAGCATTCTGATATGTGGACCTGTCCTAGGGTTTCCATTGCTGTAAAAGGACACCATACAAAGGCAACTCATAAAGGACATTTAATTGGGACTGGCTTACAGTTACAGAGGTTCAGTCCAGTATCATCAAGGCAAGAGCATGGAAGCATGCAGGCAGGCATGGTGCTAGAGGAGCCAAGAGTTCTACATCTTCATCTGAAGGAAGCCAGGAGAGGACTCTGTCTTCCACAGGCAGCCAGGAGGACACTGTCAAAGCCCACCCACACAGTGACACACTTCCTCCAACAAGGTCATACCTCCTAACAAGGCCACACCTCCTAATAGTGCCACTTCCTATAGGCACTTGACTTTTTAGAACTTGCTTATAATAAAGATTCTTAAACATTTTAACCTCCTCTCTAGCCCATCACCAACCAGAGGTAGTAGAAAAGAAAGATTATCAGGACACAAGGGAGTGGACCTGTTTAGAAATAGTTCTTTGGGGTGATTCCAATCTTCATTCTCAGGATATTAACAGTTCAGTCTACTAGCAAACCACCAAACAAGAATGAGCAGCTTCAGTCCAGTTCACTTGGCAGACAATGGCAGTTCAATCTAGAAGAAACTTTTCAGTCCACGGAAGCAGCAAGAGGCCGCTGGAATATCACAAGAAGTTCTTAAGCAAGTTACTCTCTATAAAGTCACATCATGACAAGTGAAGATACAAGGTGAACCAATACACATCAGCGAAGACTAGAAAGGCAGAGCAAGGCAAGCCAGTGCTCCAGCCTTGTCCCACCATCTGTGGTCATATTTTCTAAACATCGTGCATTCTTTCATGTGTCTGCTTCAGTAAAACACTCTTTCAGCTGTCTGCCCCAGCGAAACATCATTGTGACCCGAATCTCCAAAGATACCAGAAATTTCCACTTCAACTCCCCATGGGCCAAGCATAGTCAAACCACCACAGAGCCTATGAAGCCTATTCTCATTCAAGCCACCACATTCCACTTTCTGGCCCAATAGGCTTGTGGTCACATCACAGTGCAAATGTATTCAATTAAATTTCAAAAGTCCCCATAGTCTATCACAGTATCAGCACAGTTTAAAATGTCAAAGTCTCTTCTAAGACTCATAGCAATCTCCTTAATTTATAAGCTTAATTATAAAACTGTAACACCTGATAAAATCAAAAAGCAAATTACATATTTCCAACATACAATGGCACAAAATATACATTACCATTCCAAAAAGGAAGAAGAAGAAATACTGGGCCAAACCTCAGTAGGGCAAACTCCAAATCAAGTATCTCTGTTTGAAGTCAAAGTACTCTGATGGCTGCAGACCCTCCCAGCTTTGCTGACTGCACCACACTTCGGTCTCTGGCTGGTTCCTTGGCAGATTCCCATGGTTCTCACATCTCCAACATCTTGGCATCTCCACGGTAATCCAGGCTTCGCCTTCATCACCACCTTCTGCCTCTCTCTCTCTCTCTCTCTCTCTCTCTCTCTCTCTCTTTCTCTCTCTCTCTCTCTCACACACACACACACACACACACAGCAGGAAGATTCCACAGTACCTTTAGTCTGGTATCCTTGACAAAGCCAGAACCACACAGCTGACACTGCCAAGTTCTACTGCCTGCTTGGAGCGAAGCTTGGCCCCCTCCTTGAATTAATTTGCACAAGTTTTGACTTGTTAATGCTCTTAGGAATAGGCAGCAGGATTTGCTGGGTGAGGTCTTGCCCTGAGGGCACCGCTCCCTTTATCCCATTTAGCACCAGGCTTTTCTTTAAACCTTTCATCTCTCTGAGCACAAAGTTTTGCTACAACATCACACTCCCTGATGCTCTTTTTCTTCTCAAACTGTACATTTTGTGCTTATTTTTTTGCCTTGATTGCTCCTTTTCACTGTAGATCTGCATAAGAGTGATTACTAAAACCCACATATCCCAGTCAATACCAGGCAGTCTTGAAATCTCTCCTGTGCCAACAACACTGATCCAAAACTCTTCAGTTCAGCCTGAAGTAGATTTTTAAGACAATGGCAGAAAGCAGCCATAATATTTGCTTAAATATCACAAGAATGGTCTCTAGGCCAGTTTCTACTACTGTTGAAACTGGGTCTCCAGATCAATCTCTCTTGATCTGGGTCTCCATAGTCCACATTGCTTTCAGTACTACTGTCTTCCAAGTTCCTATTAGGATGGTCCACTAAGTCCTGTTCAATTGCTTTCCTGATCCAAAGTCCCCAAATCAACACTCTTCCAAGACACAGCATTATGCCACTTCCTAATACCAACTTTTGTCTTACTTTTCTATTGCTCAGAAGAGACACTCTGACCAAAGCAACTTATAAAAGAAAGCATTTAATTGGGGGCTTGCTGACAGTTTCAGAGGGTGAGTCCATGACCATCATGGTGCGGAGTATGGCAGTAGGCAGACATGGTGTGGGAGCAGTAGCTGAGAACTTATACCTGACTCACAAGTTGGACACAGAACGAGAGAGAGAGAGAGAGAGAGAGAGAGAGAGAGAGAGAGAGCGCAAGCCTGTTATGGGCTTTTGAAATTTCAAAGCCCAACCCTAGTGACACACCTCCTCCAGCAAGGCCACACCTCCTAATCCTTCCTAAACAGTTCCACCAACTAGGGACCAAGTATGTATGTTTATGGGGGACATTCTTACTCAAACCCCCACAGCAGATACCTCCACACATATGGCATATACTCACACATACACATAAAAACAAAACATTATGAGCTGGAGAGATAGCCTAGTGATTAAAAGCACTCACTGTTCTTCCAGAGGACTCAGGTGACTCTCAGCACCCAAATCAGGCTACTTACAACTGCCTGTGACTCCAGCTTCAGGGGATCTGACACTTTCTGCCTTCCACAGGCATCAGGCACACATGTGATACACATAAAAAGCCCACACATGCACAAAAATAGATCCATTATCCTCAAGGTGGGAGCATGGCAGCATCCGGACAGGCATGGTGCAGGCAGAGCTGAGAGTTCTATATCTTCATCTGAAGGCTGCTAGGAGAAGATTGGGCTCCATGAGGTTAGGAGGGAGGGTCTTAAAGCCCACAACAGTAACACACTTCCCCCAACAAGGCCACACCTCCAAATAGTGCCACTCCCTAGACCAAGCATATTCAAACTGCCATAAGGTTTAATATGTAATTTTAGCATTCATGGGCAACAATAGCGAATTTGAACAGTAATGAGCTAATGTGCTCATCTGTTTTTACACTAACGTTAACTCCTGTTAGAATGTATCATGGATGCTAGGGGATATAAATCAGCTCCAAGCATTTCAGCAGAAAAAGACCCACAAACATACTCATTTGATACACCAAGAAGGATGACAATGCTAAGTCTTTGCTGTCCATGATTTAACTACTGTTATGTTTCTATGAAAGCAGAGAGTGTTGTGCACAACTCATACACCACAGTCATACACAG
Organism: Rhynchomys soricoides; assembly: GCA_019843965.1. Taxonomy (NCBI): domain Eukaryota; kingdom Metazoa; phylum Chordata; class Mammalia; order Rodentia; family Muridae; genus Rhynchomys; species Rhynchomys soricoides. Next base: position 472,056 of record JADRCH010000152.1, read on the forward strand.
TAGGCCCCACAGCCACACTGGTCAATGTGGATTGTGGCAGCACCACCACACATGTCCAAAGCCATGGTGAAGATGTATGATACTGCACCAGAGAGCACGGCCAGAGACTGAAGCGAGAATTTTGGTTTCTTAAAAAAAAAAAAACCACAGAAATATTATGAGAATATGCCTTCATTTTAATCCCAGGTGTGGGATGTGGGGCTGCTTCAGACTGTTCACAGCAACTGACTGTGATTTTCCTCGTGCTCTAGCAGAGGTGTGGTTTGGCCAGCTGCAGATAGTTTCTGTGATTGTGTGATGTTTGGAATTCTGGGAACTTTTCAGAAGCTATATAAATGCTAGGGTCCCAAGAGGTGGGTTGTTGATGCTTGGTTCAGGGGCAGGGGGCTGTTAGTTGGTGGTGGTTACTAGGTTTGTTAAGTAGTCAAGCAGTGGTGAACAAAGAAGAAACAAGAAGAAGAAATTAGATATCCTGCTGGTGGAGACCAAACCTGCCCCGTCTAGAAGTAACCTTTCCAACCCCTGACATTATTCAGGGAACTCTTTTCTCTCTATCTTTTTTTCTCTTATCTAGTGTTAGGGAGTTGAAAGGGTGGAGAAGGATGGAAGAAAGAGGAACCCACAAAGTAGCCAAAAAACAGATACAAGAGACACCTCAGATTTGTTGGTTTTTATCTTAAGTTCCTTTTTGGATGTTTTGTGCTTCAAATCTCTAACTGCTGTCCAGTTTTTTATGACCTACACACTCAGTCATTGTATGGAGTTGCAGCCCCCGGTTTAAGAAACCTGATGGTTATCTCTATTGGTTCTGGAAACCAGAGTCGGAGTGGCTGGTGTTAATGAAGGATCAACTGTAGGGCTGAGACCAAGACCCAAACCAGGCTCTTCTATGGAAGAGTTCCCTGGCTTTGACTGCAACCCGATCAGGGAGTTCACCTCCAGAGACCTCAACTGTGTACCTCAGCCTGCGCACAGGAAGGACCTGGTCTACCTGAAGTCACAGAGATGGCCTGACTTCAGGGACACTGTCTGTGCAAAGACATGTTATGAGAGAGAAGGTGCCACACAACAGCCCAAATTTGTTCACAGACACTAGGGCCAGCCCAGCTCTGAGAATAGCCATTCTGTTCAATCATAGAGGAAGCCAGACAGGACAGCAGTGCACAGGGTCGAAGCATCTGTGCTTGAGTTCAACAGACACAAGCCAGCCCACACCACAGATCCCAACTGTCTCCTCTGGTGCACATCAATCACCCTGACTTCAAACAACACAACCATTTCCCATGAGGCAGGTCCTCTCCTTCTGTACCTCCATTGTTACTTCCTCTATCCTCTTTGCCCCTTCCCCTCCTCTGTCCTCTCCTCAGGCCCCTCCCCCTCCTTCCTCCTTTGCCCCGTATATAGGGCATGGCTTCTCTCTGCTCCAGGCTGCCCTTGACCCCTGTGGATTCCCTCCCCTCAGCCCCGCCCCCATTTCTCTCCGAGCATCAGGACTTCCTTGCTTCTCTGCCCTATTTCCTTGCTCTTCTTCTCCGTTTGTTTTGGTCCTCGGCACTTGTCTGGTACTCCATTTCAAAGTAGACATTATGTTTCTCGCTGCAGTCGGGAAAGGTCCTGAGGCAGAAGGCTGAGCTCCTTCCTCCAAAGCGGCTCCAGCTCAGCAGTGCTGCAAACCAAGACCATAGTGATGCTCGTGATGACCACTAGGTGGTGGCCTACTCACGGCCACTGGTGCCCTCCTGCATCAAGGAGGAGGCTCCAGGCTTGGAGCCCAAGTCTCCCCGTGGCTGGGCAGAATTTACAAACCAGAAAGAGATGCTAAGTAAGCCAGCGTGAATGAAAACTATCATTGAACAAAGCTTAGGGCCAAAGCAGCCTTCCTGGTACTACAGACTGCCTCGAAGATTCACAGGTGTGCTCTTCTCTGACTCAAAAGACCCAGAATGTCTGATTCCCAGAAGATGGACATAGACTGTTGCCCTGGATGGGAGCAGGGCTGAAACAATCAATACAATGGCAAAAACTCAGACCCTTTCCCCTGGATTCCAGCTCCTCGGCCTCCCCAGGGGCAAAGTCTCTGTTTGGCACTAATGAAAGTTTGGCCTTCCCAGCGATCCTTTAACCAAGAGCAAGGAGGCACAAACAGAGAAGGAAGCTTTAGAGCCCAGCTGTCCTCATCTCTGTTTCTGCTGTTCTCTTTTCAGACAATCTCAAGCTTTCCAGAAAGGCCCCATCTAGGGCCCTGGCTACTACTAGCATTGGATGGGCTTCATGAGCACCTGAGGCTGCACTGGAGGCCCAGCTGCCCTAGCAGCACCCACTTGTTCTTCCAAGGTCCCACAGTTCTGCAGAATGATCACAGCTAGGAAATGAAGCATGCAAGGGCACCGGGAGATGGGTACTGTGTGGGGACCTAAGCTATCCTGTTCCTACCCCACAGCATCCTTCCAGGTGTTCTCCTCCAGCAGCCAGGCAAGACTATTTCCCATCTGTACAGAAATTTCAGTCTTCCCCACCTGATTGGTGTCTAGGAGTACCCAGGAGTTAATCTAAGAGGGACCTTCCATTTGGTCTCCTCTGGTTGTGAGTCATGATGGCTGCCCTGACATATTTCAAACATGTACAGTCAACTGATGCAGATTCAGGTTGGGCTGTAGCTCTGGGACAGAGTGCTTGCCTCGTACACGAGGTCCTTGGTTCAAACACCCACACCAGCAAGGTAGGTAGGAACGACAGAAACAGACTCATTCTCTCAAAGTCCAAGCCTGCCTCACTGAGCTAAAGCTGGGTGTCCCAAGGGCCAGGAACCTTCTTTAAGAGTAGACTGTACTCATAGATCTGAGAAGCCAACACATGTGATGTTGAGCCAACTCAATGAACAGCAGGCAGAATCGATGCATTACTGTAGCCAGCACCATAGCTAGGGAAACATGAAGCAAGGCAGAGGGGATAAGTGGACACTGGGCAGCTGCAGTGTGGAGGGCCCATGGCAGGAGGTGTGGAGCACACACATTCACTGCAGGAGCAGGAGTCTGGAAAAGGTCTTCATGCTCAAGCAGGGATGGATGGCCAGTACTGGACCTGTGTTCTTGTGGCTGTTTTTCCACCCCTAATCCTGTGTTTGCTAGAGTGTCTTATGGGTAAGTCTTCCACACATATTTCCCAAACGCTATGATCCCAGGGCTCTATTCTTTGTCCTAGGACGTTGCAACTCTTTCCCCAAGGTAGAACATCCCAGAACTTGCTCTAAGGAGCCAAAAAAAAGGTAGGAGCTGGCAGCTTTGTCCCAATTATCAGGTTTCTGCCTCTTCCCAAGGCCTTCAGCATCCAAGAGTCTCAGTGGGGACCTGGAGGTCCCCAGACATCCTCCATGACTGTGGGCAGAAGCATCCACAAGCCTAGGTGTCAGGAAAGCAGAACTGAGCTCCAGTGTGGTCCTCGTTTCCCAGCACAGTCCGGTTCCTATGGAGACATCCAGAGTGGAATCAGGCTGAGCTGGGCTTCACGCCATGCCATGCGCCATGCGCCAGGCTCTCTCTTGCCTGAGACTAAATTAAGTCATCTCGATGGGGGAGGTGGAAAGAGAGGATCTAAAATGAGCTTGGGTGAGTCAGAACTGGGGGCCTGAGGGGGGATGCAGCCAGCTCACCAGGGTCTCATTCAGTGAGGAGGGGCCACGTAGCCACTCCATCTCGGGTTTATTAATAGACATCAGGTTTTCTGTAACTCAGAGAGGTGGCCAATCCCACTCCATGCCAGAAACTCCCCTGATCCAGAGAGACACATATGAGCCCAACAGGACTCAGGATCCCCTAGGTCAGAGTCACCCTGTGTGGAGAAGACTGGGTGAGTGGGTGAGGTAGTGAGCAGCAGCTTCTATAGAGACCACAGACTGGGGCACACCACCTGACCTCATCCCTCTCCCCAGCCAGAGGTAGCTGCCCTGGAGAGCCTCCTGGTCCAGGCTGGCTGGTGAAGAGTGGGGCACTTCCACCAGAGGGCAAACCCAGGATGAGGACCAGTGAGAGGCCTAGATGGCAGATCTGGTTACCATCTGGTCTGGATGGGACATCTCATACTGGCAACTGAGCTTAGATTAAGGAAACTCATGGCTCATCTAGATTAAAATTCAATTCTTACTCACAGGGCTGATCTGTGGGAGCAAGCCCCGCTGCTGGTAAAATAGAAGACAGGTCTTCCATGTACTCTGCTAGGGCACAGGGAACATTTCGCCCCTCAGTATCATCAGAGAGCGCTAGCTCCTCACTACCAGGCCAATCTAACCCATCCCCCCTGCCCTAAAGAGGTGGGTGTGATGGGAGCTGTCAACTTGACTCACCAGGGAAGAGGCAGCCTCAGTGAGGAAATGCCCCCACCAGCTAGGCCTGTAGGCAAGTCTATGGGAATGCTGTCTTGATTGACCCATACTGTGTAACTTTTCGTACCTGATTCTCACAAATCACACCACACTAAAGATCCTTCCATGCTGCAGTATATGCCAGAGCCTTGCTCCTGTTCACAGCTGAATAATATCTCAGCCTGTGGACTAAGCATCTTATGTGTCCATCATCCATGTCCAGATACCCCAGGTCTTTCTACCTTTGGGTATATAAACAATGCAAGTATGAACAAGTTTTGTGGGATAGTGTCTTGCAATGATTTACCTTTTTTTTTTTCAATTTTTTTAAAAGATTTATTTGTATTTTATGTATGTGAGTACACTATAGCTGTCTTCAGACACACCAGAAGAGGGCATCAGATATGATTACCATGTGGTTGCTGGGAATTGGACTCAGGACCTCTAGAAGAGCAGCCAGTGCTCTTAACTGCTGAGCCACCTCTCCAGCCCTGATTTGCCTTTTTTGTGTGTGGATCTGAGTTCATCTTTCTAAGGAATCCTACTTCCCCCAGACTGCTCCAAAGCAGCTGTACCACGTGACAGTTCCATTCCAAGGTATGATGGTTCAATTTCCCAGCAGCTTCTTTGGCTGACATCTGTGGCTATGAAGCATTATCCCATGATTTTTATTTGTGAGTTTTCCTGGGTGGTGTAAGTGGTTTCTATGAATGAGCTGGCTATTTGAGTCTCTAGAGCAGTAGTTCTCAACCTTCCTAATGCTGCGACTTTTTAATACAGTTCCTTATGTTGGGGGAAACCCCACCATAAATTATTTTATTGGTACCTCATGGCTGTAATTTTGCTACTGTAACTGTCTGATATGCAGGATATCCAATATGCAACCCCTGTGAAAGGGTTGTTCAACCCTGAAAGGGGTCATGACCTGCGGGTAGAGAACCACTGCATGCAGCTCAGTTCTTTTTTGTTTTGTTCTGTTTTGGTTTAGTTTTGGGGTTTGGGGCTTTTTGACTTTTTGAGTCATGGTTTTTCTGTGTAGCCTTGGCTGTCCTGGAACTTGCTCTACTGATCGGGCTGGCTTTAAACTAGGAGATCCACCTGCCCCTGCCTCCGGAGTGCTGGGATTGATGGTGCATGCCACCACACCCAGCTAGCTGCTCAATTCTTATTCATTCGTCACATCTTATGGATTCTGGGCACTTGGCAATTTGGAGAGCAGAGAGCACAAGTACCTTGCCTTGGTAGCCACCACCCATGAATAAGGACACTGATCTCCCCAAAGGCCTCTGTCCCCACTGTGGCCACCTTGGGTCTTGCCTGCCTGTACTGGCTGGTTTTGTGTGTCAACTTGACACAAGCTGGAGTTATCACAGAGAAGGAGTTTCAGTTGAGAAAATGCCTCCATGAGATCCAGGTGTAAGGCATTTTCTCAATTAGTGATCAAGGGTGGGAGGGTCCCTTGTGGGTGGTACCATCCCTGGGCTGGTAGTCTTGGGCTCTATAAGAGAGCAAGCTGAGCAAGACAGGGGAAGCAAGCAAGAAAGAAACATCCCTCCATGGCCTCTGCAACAGTTCCTGCTTCCTGACCTGCTTGAGTTCCAGTCCTGACTTCCTTTGGTGATGAATAAATAGCAAGAAGCATGGCAGCATCCAGGCAGACGTGGTACTGGAAAAGAAGCTGAGAGTTCTATGTCTTGATTTGAAGACAGCCAGGAGGAGTGTCTCCTCTGCATGGAGAGAGCTTGAGCACAGGACCTCAAAGCCCACCTCCACAGTGATGTACTTCCTCCGACAAGGCCACACCTCCTAACAGAGTCACTTCCCATGGGCCAAGGTATTCAAACCACCACACCCTTTCATGTGATGATGTCCGGACTCTTCCTTCCATTATACCCGTCTAACAGGGTATAACCACCAACTCTCTCACGCTGTGAACAGCTTATCTCTCCTATAAAGGGGACTCAAGAGGCCAGCAGGATCTGCTCTCTCAAATCCAAACTTGGGGTAAGGCAGCTGGCTGGCCAGTCCCAGATGCACCCCCAAATACAGCTTGCTTTAACTGGACAATCGTGGGCTGGTCTTTTCTTCTCAAGATTCTCAAATTTAACAGGAGCAGCACAGCTGATCCTCAGCCTCCTCACAGGCCTCATGGGTCCTTCACACTGTGAGTGCCATGAGGCTGCAGCTGAGTGTTCTCTGCCCAGCTCTGTATGTTTGGTAGTGGATAATGGTGAACACTGTACTCCAGGACCCTAGCAACTCCAGTCTCTCAAGTATGCACTGCAAACTCTGTGCTCTTCTCCTCAGACAGTCAGACCCTCCCCATCTCTGTCCTGCCCCACAGACCTCTGGCAATGGAGCAGTGGGAGGGATCCCCTTCTAAGACATCATGAAACCCAAGGTGCTTGCAGCCAAGCCTGACAACCCATGTTTGATCCCAGGAACCTATATGTTGGAAAGAGAGAACCAATTCCCATGGGTTGTCATCTACACATACATGCACAAGCGCGCGCGCGCGCGCACACACACACACACGATAGATAGATAGATAGATAGATAGATAGATAGAAAGATAGATAATCTTTTTTGAGACAGGGTCTCATTATGTGTCCATGGCTGGCCTAGAACTTGCTGTATAAACCAGATTGAGCTCAAACTCCTAAAGATCCACCTGCATCTGCCTCATGACTAAAATCACAATAGTAATATAATAACTAATTTAACTTAAAACAAATAAACCTGTTCCCCAGAACAAAGTACATGAGTCCCAGGCTTGTCCCTGTTCAGAACACACCCTTCACTGCCTGATGTTACACACACCTCCCTCTCCAAATGCCTCCCCCTCCAGGAAGCCTCCAGTCTTTCCCTTGCTGGTAACACAACCATGTCCTGGCTGAAGCCCTTGACTGAACAGGAGCGCAGGCACACAGGAACATTGTCCTGTCTCACTGAGGCTACACTGTTGTGGGCTGCCACCTGGTCACTTGGCTGCCTGGGCCTCCCCTTGGCAGGGTGGTAAGTTCCCAGAGGAAGTGGAGAGTAGATAAAAATGAGGACATGACCACTCCAAGGTATGGCCGAGGAGAGGATTTTTATTGTAGATATGAGGGACAGCCAGAGGTACCTGGAAGAGTCCAGAGCAAGAGAAAATACCAGACTGAACCTGGCCAGCTAAGTAGACCAGGCCGGTAAGAGGAGGTGTAGAGAGAGAAAGAGAGGAAGAGAAAAGAGAGGAAGGACCAGGAGCCAAGAGCAGAGGACCAAGAGGGAGCAAGAAAAAAATGAAGACCACAAGTGGACAAAATGGCAGGTTTTGATCGGCATCAGAAGCCCCTTGGCTGGAGAAGTTTGGGAGAGGGTGCAGAGAGAGGGAAGAGAAGAGCAGAGAGGAGGCACAGGAACTGAGTGAACCTGGCAGCCAGCAAGCACTTGGGTATGCTAATAGGCACCATAGTTAGCCATATGTCCTGGGACCTCACAGCTGTTACCTGGTCTCATGGAGTCATTACACATCTAACTGTTGCTCTAAACTGCCCAAATTGAGAGAGGGTTGTGAATGTCATCTGGGGGACAGTCACCATGTGGACCCACCTTCTTCTATAGTCTCAGTAGCCAGATTGGAGCACCAGTTAATGAACACTGAGCACCTTCTATGTGCATTGTTTTCTGTGGGCACCCAGAGTGCTTTGAGCACTTACTGCATACAGCTAACCTACTAGACACTGGCCAGCTCTATCACGTGCCTAGCAGCTCACATCTCTTACACTTACCCCCTTCTCCGTTTAAGACAAATCCAGAGCTTGGAAAGGGACAAAAAACATCACTCCTGCCTTCTTGGTATCACCATAGATCAGGGCTCTCCTGTGGTGTGGCGTGGCCTGGCCTGGCCTGTGAGTTCTGAGGCAGGCCAGTTCAGGTAATCCCCCTGTGGCCTCAAGCCCTCCCTGATTCAAACAAGATACCTAGTAGACTTGACAGACAAACACACACACCCAGGAGTCAGGCCCAGCCCAGCCCTCTCTCTGGTAATGGGAGAAGCTGACTCTCACCTTAGCATCCAGTGAGCAGAACACAGTGCTGGGCGTCAGTCTCTATCCCTCCCACACCACCATCAGAATAGGAAGCAGGGTGTTGGAGAGGAAACTGAGTCACAGAGATTCAAACTGAGGCTGCACAGCAGGGGGAACAGCACCAAACCAAGGCCTACCATCAGTGTCTCTGAGGGCAGGAGCTTACACCAACCATTGTAGAGTGGGTAAACAGGTGGCCACCTCACAAACCACACCCTGTAAACACGTAGGTGTTCATGGCCATGCAGCCCTTCCTCAACTTCAACTCCTGCAGCTTCAAACCCAAAGTCAGATGAGCTGGCTGAGGTCCCTCCCACCTAGAGCAGGAGGGGGCCTAACCATCCAGGGAGCCACTGCCTCAACAACCTGCAATTACCACCTAATATGATTGTGTTAATTACCATTGCAGAGCAATGACTGAGCCCAGGGTTAACACACACACACATGGGCTTTCCAAGCTGATCAAGTACTCAGCTGGAACCCCACACAGTCAAGTGAAAGATAGAGGCTTGGGCTGAGGCATGGACATAAAGGGAGGCCACTCAAACAGCCACAGTACCCACATCAGTGAGTGAGCTTAGGGTGGGGCTCGAGAGTTCATGGATTGCTTCAGAGTAGGGCCAGCAAGGGCAGACAGGGCAAGAGTGAGTCGTGCCTGCTGCCCCACCCTTCCTCCACTCCCTTCCTTGGGCCCTCACCCCAGACCCCCTTCCTCCATTCCCTTCCTAGGTTCAGTGCCTTCTACAGATCTCAGGCAGGAGGCTCATGCTTTGCAAGTATCCACCCCCCGGGCTTCTGGAGCGGTGTACCTTGTGTGCTTTGTCCTGGGGCATCCTAGGACAGGGACCTCATCCCTCAGCCGTAGGCTTACTGCCCCAGCATTCTTGATGGAAACCATCAGACTAGAGCACAGAGGGTACTTCATCACCTTTCCAGACCGAAAGGATGCCTAGCCATGGACAGCAGGCACAGCTGGGCCCAGGCAACCAACATGGACGTACCCCTCCCTCTCAGCTTAGCGTTCCTTATGCTGGTTCCCTCTGAGGAAGGTGCATCAGCTGTGAATGGAATCCACTAAGAGGTGTCTGCCTATGAGCACCCGGCTGCCCACTGCATCTTCAAGAGAAGACAGCTCAGACAGAAGCCACACTGGTAGGGTGCATGCTGATACTCACACCTGCCTCTGCCATCTCCACAGACCTTGTGGCCTGAGTTCCCTGGCTGTTTCAAGGCACTGAGAAGTTCTCCTGGGACTCATGTCAACAGGCAATGTGAGACACAGTCTGTGCATCCTCAGGTGTCTTCAGGTGTCTCGGGCAGTGTGAGGCAGAGTGGGGACCAGGCTCAAAGGGCTCTCAGCTTCGGGCAGCAATAGTGTTGGAAATCCTGATGCAGGCTCTGTACTTTGGCTCAGGGAAGCCACAGCCAGACACAGAGACATGGGTGAAACCTGGCCATAAAAGGGCACACACACATTACATATGGACACGGGTAAACATACACAAACAAAAAGTGTACAAACCAAGACAGGAATGTGTTCAGAGTCACACAGGTGTCAGTGTGACACACAGAACACTTGCTTCCAATAAATGACATCAGCCCTGGAATGGCACGAATGTGGCCCAGGAGAAAGCCCTGGCAACACACCCCAGGACCTCAGCCTCAGTGGTGCTGCTCATCTGGCCACTGGCAGGAAGGGTTGCTGGGGACCCTGAGCCAGCAGGGAGATCCGAGTGGCAACATGAGGACTTGATGTGCCCTGGGACAGTAAGCTAAACTGACCAATCCTGAGCATAGAGGGACACAGAGTCCTGTCCTAGGGTCAGAGGAGTATGGGGTCCTTGATGGGGATCAGAAAGGCCACAGGGCCCTAGGTGGACAACAGGAGCTGTGCCCTGTCCTAGAAGTTTAGGAGAACTGTTAGTCCATAGCCCTGAACCTCCAGTCACCAGGGCACTCAGCCCAGGTTCTGCTCACTTCTCTCCTATAGCCATGGACATGGCCAGCCCAGCCCTTCCCACATGGTCTCGGACTTCCCAATTTCTTCCCTCCAGTGCTGTTACCCATGCCCAGGTTGGCAGAAGGCCACAGGTATCACAGGACAGCAGGTCTTCCCCTTAGCATAGGTCCAGTTCATTGACAGGACAGAGGTTAGGAACCCACACTGACATAGGGTGGAGGCTACCAGAGTGGCCCCAAGGTGATGAGGGGCAGCAGGGCCTTCTGCCTCCAGTCTGCTGTCCATCTAAGGCATCCTCACCCGGCACCCTGGGTGTGCTGAACATGTGTGCATGGGAACAGTGACTTCCAGGGACTAGATGTCCCAACTCCAGTGTCAGAATCATCCCCACACAGTGACTCCCTGCGGAGAAAACCCTGTCCCAGCTGAGAGGCCCTCGAGGGCTTCCCATAGGAAGTGCCTACAACCTAGGCAGCAGCCTCTAGACCTGTCTTCCGGTCTCCCTGGGCCACACAGGTCCAGGCCATTTCCTGGTTTAGGCAAATGACAGTACCTAAAGAGACCACAAGTTGGCAAAACCTAGAAAGAAAATAGAGATAGCTCTCTGGGGACTGCACAGCTTGCCTCCCCTCCCAACCTCCACCAGATAGCTGGACTTTCAGAAGAGTCCACAGGCCTCCAGCACCTTCATAGGATATCCACAGTGTCCACTCTGTGGACAGTTGTAAGGACGAAGACTGAGGACAGAGCCCAGCACTGGGACCTGTGAGTCCTCATCACAACAGACAGGGTCTCCCTCCCTCTTCTACCTTCTGTTCAGCCCCAAGCAGCAGAGAGTAGGAGTGTGAGAAAGGTCTTCCTCCACCCAGGCCCCCCCACCCTGCCAGCCATCCACAGTGAAACTCCTGTTGTTATTAAACACAAATCAAGCAGGCCTGCACCCCCGCATCCCCAAACACCTTTACTGCACTAAAAACAGCATTATAAACAAACACACTTGGGGGAGGCATCTTAAAAGATTCACAAATAGCCAACTGCAAACAGAAATATCAAACAGTACAGGGTATAGAAAACAGGACCCCACAGAGCATAGAGGATGAGAGACAGAAAACAGCAGGAGACTCCTGGGACCCTCTGTCCACCACTCCAACTGACCAGCCCAGTTCCTGGATGAGCCCTAGTCCCAGAGACAATGGGGACCAGGCACAGGGGGAGGGGGGTCCAACTCCAAGGTGCTTAGCTTGCCTCAAGGGTCCAAGCAATCAATCTTGAAAGCCTTTTCTAGAAGGACAAGGACTTTTGGAGCTTGAGGAGACAGCAAAAGACAAAGAGATGCTGGACCCTCCCTCATCCACCATTCTCCAACAGGCAGTCTGTTCTGTTCTGAGTCTTAGAGTTTGTGCAAAACACAGCAGCCATTCAGGGACCCATGTATCCCACCCCATGAGGATTTCCAATGCAGGAAAGACACACACATACACAGCCCAGAACCCCTCCCCCCAACACGCACACGTGCACACGCACAGGAACACACACACATTCACACACACACACCCCACAGCTATAGCCTATTTACACTCTGGAGCGAAGGGCGACTTCCTAAGGGCACCCTGGGAAGGTGGTTTGTAGCTTGCAAGATGGGGAGAGAGCCACAGGCTTGAGGCAGAAGCTCCTGGGTTACAGGTGACTGGATGATCAGCAGGAGTGGAGGGAAGCCTGTGCCAAAGAGCCATCAGCCAAGAGTCACCACCTCCTGGGCTCTCTGTGCACTCTGGCTTTCTTGTCTTCCCCAGATCCCGCTGAAGGTCAAGCCCTCCTGTGGCTCTGGATGAAACTCCAGCCAGAACTCGGGAGGCTAGGCCTACCTGGAGCTAGCCTGGCCGGGGAGGATGACCTCCCACAAACTGGGGGATGTCACAAAGAAGTTCTCAGAGCGTCTGAGCAACCAGACTGCGGAAAAACACCCGCGTGCAGCGAAGAAAAAAAAAAAAGTTCCACATTCAGGGAACTCTGCTCTGAGTCCCAGCTGCCTTAGATACCGGGATCCTGGGACTGCTACGAACCCCACAACTCTGTGTGGGTGGGCCAAGGTGGAGGGGGAAGGGGTTTTGGTCAGCAGAGAAGCGTTTGCCCCTCCAGCCCTCTTCTAAGAAAAGAGCAATCCACTAAGAGACCAAGGGAACGCAGGGCCACAGGCCCCGCCCACCCCCACCCTGCTCAGCTAAGCATAGAAGGGAGGAACCAGTGACCTCACAGAAAGGGCAACAGGGAGGTCAGTGGCAGTTCCTCCTCCCCAAGGAGTGTGTCCCGCTTGAGGCTGCTACCCTTATTGACCACCTTGATTCTGAGGGCCAGCTTACGCACACTGGCTGGCCCCAGGCCGTCAAAGAAGAAGTCCTCGTTGAAGATGGGGTGACGGCTGTTTTTGATGATGGTGCTCCTCTGTTTCTGCAGCTTCCCAGGCACCAGGCACAGCCCCACGCAGCAATTGATGCTCCGGGCATCACAGGGCCGGTCATACAGGCCCTCGGCCGCCAGCAGGCGCACACGCAGGCGGGCCTGAGCAGCCTCGTACTCGGCCAGCAGCCTCACGCTGCCCCTGGTGCCCATCCGCACTGTGTGCTCTCCACGTGGTGCCTGGCCAGACTCTGGGCCTGGCTCCGGGGTAGCCCTACGGGTCAAGCGGCGACGGACACCTGGGCTGGTGTCTGGTGTGCTGTCATCCGCAGACAGGGAGCCATGACGACCTACCGACTGTTTCAGCTGGCTCACTTTGGCCTGGCTGTCCTGGGCGAAGCCCTTGAGCAGCGATACAGAGCGAGACAGCAGAGGGGACCCGAAGGGGGACGACTCAGCAGAGGACCCTGTGTCACTTTCCCCGCCACTGAAGTAGCGGCTAGGGCTCATCAGGGCCCCCCCAACCTCCCGGGATCCCCCATCACCTCCATTGGCCTTGGCCCCTGCTCGCCGGCGGCCAGCACCAGGGGATCCGACCTGGGCCAGGGCCCCATGCTCACTGTGGAAAAGGGACTCCTTGCGTCTGGTATGGGGGCTCTCGGCCAGTGTGGTGAAGCCATAGGATGTCTGAGCCTTGGGCACAGAAGGCAATGACATGGCGCCCTGCGCCTGGGGGTCAGCGTTGGTGGCTTCTTCGGCTGTCCAGTCTTCTGCACTCTCTATCTGAATCACATGTCGTGTGGCTGCCTTCAGAAGGCTCTTGCTCTCTGAGGCCAACTTGACCGGCAGCCGGGGACTGCGAGGTGCTCGACGAGGCCCAGGCGAAGCCAGGTTTTGCTCTGAGGTGGAGGGGCCCAGGTCCGCCTGTCCCTCAGCCTCTGTGGGGCCAGAGGGCAGCTTGGGCGGGATGAAGAAGTCGGGGATCTTGTCCGGAGTCAGCACGTTGCTATACAAAGGGCCCTTGGAGGCCTTGTCCCCAGCCTCTCCACCCACCCCGCGGCTGGCTCCGTTCTCCCCAGACCCCCGAAGTCGTTCCAAGAACCACATGTTGGTTTTTCTCATGAGTGCAACAGGCAAGAGACCAAGGAGTCTGAGGAAAGAAATAGGGATCAGAGGTGACACTTGTGCTCAAAGGTCACCTGTCAGGGCTGTCAGAGGGTGGGACTTGTGTTAAGGGGTCACCTGTTAGGGTTATCCAGAGGTTGGCATTTATGCCCAGCTGTCAACTGTCAGGGATGTTAGGGGGTGGTACTGTACACAGGAGTCATCTGCCAGGGCCCCATGGGGTTGACACCTGGTTCAGGAGTCACCACCTGTCAGGGTCGAAGCCAGCATAGTGTAGGATCACGCTGAGCAGTGTCAGTCTCCCACTCGAGCGGGGCCCGGCCTGTATCCTGCGCACCCACCCACTACCTCAGGGGTTCGGGGTCCCCCCGGAAACCACAGGCCTGAGCAGTCCCGGCCCCGCCCCCAGCTGCCACCCACCTGTGGCTTCACCCAGATGCTGCGCTTTGCGTTGGGGGAGGCGGCGGCAGCCCTGGGCCCGGCGCAGCGAACTGACCGCGTCCCCGACACCTTGTGCGCGGGGTACGGGCACCGCGGAGCGCTCTAGGCTCACCTGCCCTGAGGGCTGCAGCGACTCCGGAACGCAGAGCTCGGCTACGGCCCGGCGCAATTGCGAGCGAGGCAGCAGCGCAGTGGCCAGCTCTGCGCTCGGCGCGGGAAACCGCCCACCAAGCCGTATTCCTCCGAATGCGGCCGCGCGCCAGCGTCCTCGCAATCCGCGGGGGGCGGGGCCTCCCGGAACTAGCTGGGAATCGGGGGCGGGGCTCCTAATATAAATAGGGCGGGGTCTGCTTGAGGAATGGCGCCTAGGAGATAGCCTCTTGGTTCAAGCTGGGAGTGAATGGGCAGAGCTACTGGTAAATAGGGTGGGGCCTGAAGAAGGGGCGGAGCTGGCAGGAGTGGCTGGACTTTATTGTTCCGGCCCTGGCGGGGTCGGTAAGCACTGAACCACCTGCCTGGTACAGGATGGGTGGGGCGTTGTACAGAGAAAGAGTTCTGTGAGGGTTAGGAACGGATCTAGCTCTTGAGCTGGCTCTTGGGTTCTTGGCAGGGTCACCTGATACCAACTTGTATAGCCTGTGGTCCTGGGCAGGCCCCAGACTACTGATCTAGGCCTCCCGATGCTAGACTAAGTGGAATACATACAGTCTGGACTGGAGCTGAGAGGCGGGGCTTGTGGCAGTGAATCCAGCTGAGTCAGGCTGTACCACTTCCAGTCTGGGCCTCTTCCCTCAGCTCTGGGGAGCACAACAGGCCCCTCCACTAGCAAGCTGATCTTCAACCAATAATAATAATTCCAATGATTAGAACTGGAAACTGAGTCCCAATCAGCCTCTACATGACCTTTTCCATCTCCGGTTCCCATGGCCACCCATCAGGGAGTCATCCTCAGCATTTCTAGATGAGGTGACAATTTCTCTCTAGAAGAAGAACCCACCCAGAGAAAGACCTGGTCACTATTAGCTGGGTTTCCACAGCTCAGCATCAGGTCCTTGATGGAATGCACCTTCCACGGGTCTACATTTATCTGGTACCCATCTATGGCCAAATGATCTAGATGCTGGGAACAGTCTGATGACTATCCTGGTGACCACTGAAACAGGTAGCCATGGAACAACACACAGATGAATGGCAATATAGGTGTGCGACTCTCCATAACAAAACTATAACAATCCTGGAGTGGTGACACACACCTTTAATTCCAGCGTTTGGAGGGGAGAGGGGAGCAGAGGCAGATTTCTGTGTGAGGCTAGCCTGGTCAACATAGTAAGTTTCAGGACAGTCAAGGCTACATAGTGAGACTGTCTCAAACAAATAAAACAAAACAAACCAACAAAAAACCTGTAACATAAAATCTAGAGGGCAATGGAAGAAACTGCCATCTATCGGCCATGGCAGAAAAGGAGGCCTAGCAGGGTAAGGTCAGAACTCAAACTAAGGTTAGCTACAGGATCACAGCCCCCAGGAACCAGGCTGCCTTGGGCTTGCTAAGCTGCCGCTTCAATCCTGTGGCTGTACATATTTCCCTCTGTGTGATGGCAGGTAAGCCTCCCGACCTCCTGAGCCTCTATAGGTGAGCAAGCATCTTAGCCAAGGGTCCTGACTCAAGCAGCAAAGGACTCCAGAGGCTGGCTCCCATAACCGAATACAGCTGCTGGCTCCTGCACTGTTATACTTGGAAGCTTAGAAACGAAGGCCCATGGGAAAAGGTATCTGGAAGTGGATCTCCAAACCCATCCTCTTGGCCCTGTGGACCCCACCCTGCAGGGAGGAAGCCTGGACCTTCTAGCTGGCAGATGGCAAACAGGAGCCTTTTGGTCAACAAAGCCGTCTGCTGCTTTCTGAGCTAAGCAGAGCCATTGGCAGAGGCAGACGTAACCAAACCCCTCCTAACCAGGACTCCGGTTCAGCTCATGCTGCAGAGAGCTCCAAGATTAGGAGATATATTGATCCAGCTTCTTCCTGCAGTCCTGAGTCGTACCACCTCCTGCTGTGTGACCTTTGTCCCCGGGGCCAGTAGGAGGGGTATTTCTCAGAGGTCTTTGAGGCATTCTGCTCCTATCTGAGGCTGAAGAGATGGCTTGGTGCTTAAGAGAACTTTGCTCTCCAGGTTCAGTTTCTAGCACCCACCTGGTGTGCAGACATACATATGAGCAAAGCACTCATATACATAAAATTTAATGCAATACTATAGAATTAAGACTCAAGGCTCAAGACCCAGTGCCAATCCTGTGAACACACAGCTCTAGCAAGGACACTCAGAATGGTGGGCTGTTGGCATAGGGGCCTGACTGCTCCTCCTCCATAGCCTGTTCACTTCCAGACTTGTGCAGCGCTTGGCAAGCCTACAGGAAGCTGGATCTTCTGTCTCTGTGTACGAGGCCTGTGGACACTTCAGAGGAAGACAAACCCAGAATTTGAACTCAGAATTCTCCTACACCCATCCCAAGATTCCTCGGGATAGAATGTTTGTTAGTTTAGTAATTGACAGTGTGAAAGGTAGCACTGTAGATAGAATCCCCCCAGAGCCAAGCATGTGGACTTCTTGGTCCCTGCTCATATCACACCTGGGCACCCTAGACTACCCTGGCTCAGGGATCAGGGAGATGATGGGGCCTGGCAGCTCTGCCATCCTTGCCACCCCTTACCATGGACGGGCCTTTGGCAAGTCACCTGCTTTCCCAGCATCCATCTCCCAAGCTGCACAGTGAGATCCAGAGTCCCTGTACTCAGACATGTCCAGAGACTTGGGAGAGGATGGCTGTTGGACCTTGGGAAGGTCTAGGATATGGACTCATAAATGAGTAAAGCTCATCTAGACCCCTCCTTGACCCAGGTCTGTGAATCTAACTGCACTTCCTCTTCCTGGTCCTTAAACATCCCTGTCCTGTAAATGGACACTTCGCCATAGTGATTCTTTTCACTAGAAACCAAGTTTATGACCTCATGCTTAAGAAGTCCAGTAGCTCTCTCCAGCACACCTCAGCCCTGTGTCCTTCACCAGTTTCTAGGCAAGCCAGCTTCATATACATGGAGGTCTGTACATGCTCTCACTTTGCCTCCTCCTGGGGATCACCACTGATTCCTCAACAAAGCTCTCCACAGGGGTCCTCTGGGATCCCTGAGCTCTAAAACTCTTTTTCCAGATGTTATTTGTCTGGAAAATACACAGTGGTGACTTGATTATCAATGTCTGGGATAGTCTTGCATCCCTGCTGCCACCAGAAGTCCTGGTTGATGAGAGGTGCTCAAAGGATCATGGTGGGATGAGTGGATGAGCTGGTACAGGGTAGATGAGTGGATGAGCTGGTACAGTAGGTGGAGTGTGGACGGGGCTGAAGGTGGGGTGGGTCGATGAGAGAATAGATGGGTGAGTGGGTGGGTTAGTAGATGGAGAAATTGGTGGTTGAATGGGAGGGTGGGGTGGGGGGTGGATGGATGGGTGGGTGGGTGGATGGATGGATGGGCAGATGGGTGGGTGGATGGATGGATGGATGGATGGATGTGTGGATGGGTGGATGG
>JADRCH010000152.1:494987-525765 GCA_019843965.1 Rhynchomys soricoides
GGGTGGGTGGGTGAATGGGTGGGTGGGTGGATGGATGGGTGGATGGATGGGTGGGTGGGTGGGTGGGCATGAGTGGCTGAGTAGAATGACAAGTGTGGATGGATACATTAAGAGGTGGATGGGTAGGGAAAGCTTTGATTTTTTTAAAAAAAAACTGTTTTTTAAAGATTTATTTATTTAATGCATATGAATACACTGTAGCTATCTTCAGACATACCAGAAAGGCTGTCGGATCCCATTTCAGATGGCTGTGAGCCACCATGTGGTTGCTGGGAATTGAACTCAGAACCTCTGAAAAAGCAGTCAATGTTCTTAGCCACTGAACTATTTCTCAAGCCCCTTTAAAACATATTTTTAATAAGTGCTCTTAAATGTTTTAACCCCCCTCTAGCCCACCGCCCACCAGAGGTGGTGGGAAAGAGAGGTTATTAGGGGAAGTGGACCTGGTTAGAAATGGTTCTTTGGAGCAGATCCAATCTGTGTTGTCAGGATATGTACCATCGGTCCAGTTCAGTAGTATCAGGATAGCAAATACAAATCAGCAGCAGTGGAATGGCCTAAGAGAAACAGTCAGGCCTCATCCCAATTGACAGGAGTCAGCAGGAGTGACCAGAACCAGCAGGGACACTAGGAAAAGTTTTCTGCTATGCCTCTCTCAACAAAGTAAAGATCAGCAAAGATTAAGACTGGAGTCCAAGGATGTGTTACAAAGCTAGCTATGTAAGCCTCTGTCACTGTCTGTTGGGTCCTATTTATACTCTCTCCAAGCATCCAGTGTCCTCCCATGGGTCTTGTCTTACCATGTGAGTCTGTATCAGCTGACATCACTCTGCCAATCGGCCCAAGTCTGCGGAAGCAGCAAGAAGCCGCTAGAACACCACCGGAAGTTTTTTTAGTGTGTGTGTGTGTGTGTGTGTTTAAATAAATTCACAACAAACAATGACCATTAAAGAGTGGCAAGGTGTATCAATATTATCTAACATCCACTGTCTGTTGGGTCCTTGTTAATATCATAGTCCTTTTACATGTTTGCTTTAACAAAACATTTTTTTTATCTGTGTCTGCTTCAGCAAAACAGTCCTTCATGTGTATACCTTAAGCAAAATATCTTTTCACCTGTATCCACTCCAACAAAAACATTCCTCTACATGTTTGCCTTAGCAAAACATCCTTTTGCCTGTGTCTGCCCCAACAAAACACCATCTGACACAAGTGACTTTCTAAAGAAACCATATAAGTTTACATGTCAGTGGGGGATGGAAAGGTGGGTGGTGGGAATGGGACTCTGAGCCTTTCTGTATTTGGAGGAAGAGGGCATCAAAGTGACCTGTAACTCTGACTTTAATGATGTCTCAATTTTGGGACAGAAGGAAGCTTTTACTCCCATACCATCCCTGGCATGTACTCCTGAACCCCACAGAGGAGGCCAGTCCTCCCCAGGGTCCCTTGTGTGCAGAAATCCCTAAGTGGGGCCCCTAGGAGGTAAGCCACATTGTTTCCAAGAAGAGGATGGGGAAACACCAAACAGAGAGAGAGGCGGATTTATATTGGAGTAAAACCAGAGGCTTGTTCACTGTTGGGGTACAGGGGGTGAGGTTTTAGGGGAGGTCAGACCCCACAGGCCCACCTAGTCCACTGTATCCCCCAGCCCTTGGGCTCCACACAGCTTATCTCTCAGACTCAGTTGTCCACCTGGGAATCCCTAGCAGACACAGCAGGCTCACACTCAACCCTGTTTAAATTACAGTTGAAGATCCAGGCAGGTGACAGCTGGGAGGTGCTGAGTGAGTACCACACCTCAATGAGGCTCCTCTATCTCTTACTCACCTGGATGCCCTAGGTGAGCCTAGGCTGCTCCCCATCAGGGATCTGAGACCCAAAAGCACTTTAATCACCCCCCCAAAAGCAACAGTGCATCTAGGTCCGCAGAGCACAGCTAGGGCAGGATGCTACCCCTGCCCACACAGAGCTGTCCACGTCACTCTGTGGACACAGCCTGATGTCTCTACCCCCACTGGGGACCAGAGGCACGAGCCTGCATTTGGATGTCTTTGTTAAAGGCGACTCGGTCTGTCTTTGGTTTATACAGCCTCACCCAAGTTCAGGGCTGGGGCTCAGGTGGAACCAGGGGCTTGAACCCTAACTCTGTCTCACTGGCCCAGCCAGCCGAGCGAGCGCAGCTGGGAAAAAGCAGCTTCCTGAGGCTCATTCTGGTTCCCATGGCTTCAGGGTCTGAGAGAAAGGCTGAGCCCTCAAAGCCACAGCAAGGGCATCTGGGGGTAGAAGTTGGGCTGAGGACTGTGACCTGTGGGCAGAAAGAGGTGAAGTCAGGATGACCATGATAACAGTCACATCCACTGAACAGAAAGGCCCTCAGCAGTCATGGGCACTCAACTACCATTGGCCCGGGGCCGAGCTGCTTCTGCATGCCCCAGAGCAACATCTTAATCTCTCTGTGCAGGCAAAGATGCTGACCTCAGTGCCAGTCTCAGAACTGTATGGTCTAATAGACCTGCATTGATACCATAGCGACCCTGAGGTTCACTTCTAGGTTCACAAACTCCTTTGAGGCTAGAATATAACCTCTGCCTGGGTGACATGTGCTGGGCCCAGAACTGTGCAGAGAGGCATCTGAGAGGTTCATGGGGCCACATCCTCTATGTAAACAGAAGAGTTCTGCCTGCAGCCCTGGCCCCCAAGCAGGAGGAATCCAGAAGGGGACAGGAAAGAGACGTTGTCATGGGGATGAAGAACAGCTTGACCTGGCCAGCAGCTCCAGGAAAATTCCATAGCGCTCCCCTACTTCCCCCCAACCCAGCCCCCACATCCAGCTGCTGCCTCCTGCCCTCCCCACCCACAGCCCTGTCCCCCTCCTGCTCTGCCCAGACATCAGCTCTGCTTTCCCTCCTCAGTCAACCTTCCATCCCCTCAGCACCAACAGGCAGCCCAAGGCTAAACCAAAGCCACCTCCACCAGACAGTGGGGCCAGCCAGATTCAGACAACTTTAATCAACAACTCTTGAAGGATGAGGTGGCTGCTTCTAGAGGCTGGGCTTGCTTTGGGCTGATAAAATGTTCTGCAATTAGCTGTGGCAATGGCCACACAACACAACGATGCACAGAATTTCATGACTGCAGATCAGTGTTTAAACACAGGAACCCAGTAGACAGCAGATGTAGCTGGCTGATGCAGCTGGCTACTACGCACCTGGCTCATGGCTCATGGCTCATGGCTCCCGAGAGACCACTCCGCGCAGATGCAGCTCGCTCTCGGCAGCCACGATGGGCAGTTCGTTTTTCAGGTGGTAGTCTATGAGGTGGCTGATGCTCTCAAACAGCACATCCTTTGTCCGCACCTGTAGACAGAGGTTCAGCACCCACCCCTGAATGCATCCCACAGGCCATGCCCCCACCAGCTCAGACCTGCTGTGTAGGAGCTTGTCGGAGGAGAAGACTCCACCCCAGAACCAGCCCCAAGACTCCAGAATCATAGGCCCAATGTTCCCAGGTCCCCATGAGCACAGGGCTCAGGGAGGGATAAGGCAGGAAAATGCCTGCTGCACAAGCATGGGGACCTGAGTTTGAACCCCCAACCCTAATGAGAAACACCTGTGCCAGAGAAACAGGGAGGAAGAAACCCAAGTTCAGCCATGCAGCCGTTCAAGAGGCAGTAGGTGGTTTTAAAAAATAGGTAGATGGATGAGGGGTGGAGAGGTGCCTCTGAAGTTAAGAGCACTAGCTGCTCTTGCAGAGGTCAGGGGTTTGATTCCCAGCACCCACATGGAAGGTTCATAACCATCTGTAACTCCAGTCCTCTGGGGGTACTGCACACAGATGGTACACACTCATACACATAAGATAATAATAATAATACATTTGACAAGAGAAAAATTCACAGAGCCAGGTGTGGCGGCACACACCTTTAGTCCCAGCACTCAGAAGGCAGTGGCAGGAGGAAATCTGAGTTCAAAGCCAGGCTGATAGTCTACAGAGCAAGTTTCATGCCAGACAGGGCTACATAGTAAGAATTTGACTAAGGGAGTAGTGACTATTGGTTCTGGAAAGGCCCTGACTTAACAACTTACTTAGAGATCCAGATAAATATATCCCAAGTGCCATACCACACTGTGAGGAGCGAGCATTTTCCGTTGGAACTCTGAGAGGCTGGGGGGGTGGAAGGGTGGAAGTGCGTCTGAGAGTCCCAAAATGCCTTACAAAGTAGGAGTTCCTTTAAAAGGTTTCGTTATTGTTTTTAGACAATATTCTCACCCTGAAGTTCCTGGCTAGCTCAAACTTATTGCAATCCTCCTGCCTCAGCTTTCTAAGTGCTAAAATGACAGGTGTGAGTCACCATCCTTGGGTAAAACATTCTTTTTCAACTGGGAAAGGTTTTGACAAGGAACCACCTCTTCCATACTAAAGGATCCATTATCTAAAACACGATCCCGACCCTGAAGCCCAAAGTGCCAGCTTACCACACCCTCAGGGTCCACCAGCAGCAGGTGCTTGGGCTGCCCTGCGTGCATGCCTGTGAGGACATACTGTCCCGGGTTGGTGATGCTGTCTCTCACAAGGAAGTCTCCATCTGCACGAAGCAGCTTCTCTGCAGCCCGACGACTCATTCGTCCATGGTACCAGGGCTCCTGCCTCA
Source organism: Rhynchomys soricoides (assembly GCA_019843965.1). Classification (NCBI taxonomy): domain Eukaryota; kingdom Metazoa; phylum Chordata; class Mammalia; order Rodentia; family Muridae; genus Rhynchomys; species Rhynchomys soricoides. The sequence goes on from JADRCH010000152.1 coordinate 499,639, forward strand.
ATTGCTCCTCCGTGGGTGCAATGGGGGCCCTGCGGGTAGGGGGGCTGGGCCACTGGTCCTCCAGAGGGAGTGGGGCTGCAGTGATGCCTGCTGCCACTGAGCACTCGTGCAACTTCAGGGCATCTTCAAAGGGTCCTGTGGGTCATTTTTTTTTTTCTATTGCTGGGACAGAACCCAGGTCATCATGCTTGCCAGGTAGGCACACTCCAGAGCCACTACCCCAGTCCCACGCTAGGGGATTTTAGGCAGGGCTCCATCCCCTTACCACGCCCCCAGTTCTTGTTTTATTTTTGACAAGGTTTCACAAACTTGCCAAGGCTAACCTTAAATTCTATCTTCCTTCCTCATTCTCTCATTTGGCTGGAATAAATGGTGTTCAGCGCATGCCAGGCCCTGGGACTTTCTAGACCCAACCTGGTATTGGGCACAGCCTCTGCAACCCCAGCCTAGTGCTCATCAGCAAGGTCTACTAGTTCTACTCACTGTCAAAGCTGTTTTCAGGGGAAACTGAGGCACACCAGCACTCCCTTCCCCCCCACTATTGACCCAGATCCCCCCAATTCCCTTTGCACTGGCCTCTATCACATGTATGCTTCATTGCAGACCACACCTATGCCATCGGCTGATTGTAAGTAAGGGGAGGTTGCCTCACATCCAGACATTTGTAGAACTTTCACTGTTCTAGTCAGGTGACCTCTCTCAGTCTCAGGACCCTCGAGGGACAGGAAGGAGGCAGAAAGTGACACAAATTGGCACCCCAAGTGCCTGACACTGGAGCCCCACCGTAACCCCACCGTCTCCCCAGCCAAGGGCTAACTGGGAACCTACCTCCCCCTGAAAGTCAGGCAAATGGCTGTCACTCAGGGATCAGCTGCCTCTGTGAGGAGCTCAGCCTAACCTGCCCTCCCCACTGTGAGGAGCCCACACTCTGCAGCCACTACCACAGCACACAGCAGGCACTCAGTAGGTGTTACCTCACACCACAGTTGTAATGCTAAGAAGGAATATGGTGGCGGGTGCCTGGGAGACACTCCACTTCTCCTCCAGCAGGATGGGGCTCTCTGGTGAGTGGGCTGCCCTCCATGCTGGGGCTCCCGGAGGAAAATGGTAGACCAGCTCTCCCACACCCACAAGACCCTGAGGTGAGCTTAAAACAACCTGGGATCTCCTGGCCAACCAGATGAGAACTGACAGGCCCCGTTGACAGGAGTCACTGAGGCTTTCCCCTGAGCCCATGGGACTAGCTTAGGCACAGCACAGGAAGTCTGTCCCTAGTTAACTGAAGTGCACAGTCTGAGCCCCTCAACCCTTTGGGTTCCCAAGGACCTTCACCCCATGCAATCCCAGGTCAGATAGGGATAGGCCACGCACGCATGTCAAACAGGTCCTTCTTGGGGCTGTCCTCAAGCTGTAGAGGTGCCTCAGAGGTGCCCTCAAGCTCCATAGCATCCAGGCCCTGGGTGTTGACATATAGGTGCTCCTCATAGTCGTGTGGCCCTCGAGCATCTGCCTGCACGTAGCCATCCCCAGGCGGGACTAGAGAAGACAGATGGTGGCAGGTCAGGCAGAAACCCAGAGGACTTGGGGACAGTAGGGAACAAGGACAATGAGTCAAACAAGACCCAGAGGGAGGCATGAGTAGTCAGGTATGCCCCCTGTGCCACTCCAGGAGGGCCAAACCAAGGTTTCCTGCAGGAGTCAAGAGCCAGCGGGGACAGAGGCTGACCAGGTATTCAGGTTTGAGGCAGAGTCCAGATATGCCACAGCTCAGATATACCACAAGAGGGCAGCTCTCTGGCCAAGGGGGAGAGGGTGGGAGCTCCAGGCTCTGTTTAAATAGTAAGAGTCGTGGCTCAGCCAACATGGCTGAGCTGTTGCCACTGTTATTCCTATTTTAAAATCAGAGGCCTCCTCCTCATTCCGTGTGTGTGTGTGTGTGTGTGTGTGTGTGTGTGACTGAACAGGAAACTCTGATTAAGCTAGAATGTGCCAATCAGCTCGAGAGATCCTCCTGTCTGTCTCCCCAGTGTTAGGACTCAAGACACGAACCACCTTGCTCAGCCTTTAGCTCAGGGACAGCAAGCAAATTCGAATCTTTGTGCTGGTTTTCCCCCCTTGTGCTTACTCTGATTAGTTCTCAGTTTCCTGATGGTGGTTCACACCCTGGCAGGTCCTACACCACATCTTCACCCACCCAGGAGTAGCCGGATAGCCTGTCCCTTCAGCCTCACCCTCAGGGTCGCTGGGGGTTATGCCAACCGAATAAACAACCTGACTTTCATTTCTCCCATCTAAGCTCAGCTGAGCAGATTTTTCAGAGCCCAGTGATTTTCCAGGTACTTCTCAGAACCCCAGGCAGGAAGTGAGGACTGGAAGGTACTAGCTGTGGCCAAGATCTCCTGGGCCACTGTGAGCCCTGCCTTTCTGTAACACTGAGGATACCATGACTCTGCCCTCCAAGAACCCAGATATGTCACATAGCCTCTGTAAAACTGGGAGAGCAGGAGCTTAATCATAAAATACTGATAGTAACTAAACATAAACCCAGGAGCTGGCAGAATGTAGCAAGCTCAAGGCCAGCTGAATTTCAGAATAAGACCCTATCTCAAAGAGGGTTTTGTTTGTTTTTGTTTTAGAAAAAACAACTATTTGTGTGTGGTGGTGCTCACCTGTCATCCCAAAACTCAGGGGGGGAGAGGCAGGAGGATCAAGGGTTCAGGGTCATCCTCAGCTACATAATGAATCCAAGGCCAGCCTGGGCTACATGAGATCCTATCTCAAACAAACAAAAAAAATCTGACTGAGAGAGCTTGAGAAGCCCTGAGATCTGCATGAACATTGACCTGTGGGTGCTGAGGAAGGACCCAGCCAAATCCACAGCCCCAGGAGGGAAGGCTACTAAGACACTGAGGGATCCCTGACACGTTCACAGGGGCCCCATCCATCCTGGAGTGAATGTACAGTCCTCACATCAGAGAGAAGTCATATTGCCTTGTGAAGAGGAGTACTATACAGTCATTAAAAGGTAAGAGATCTGCAGTATGCAGGTATGGGAAGACTCCACAAAGGGCTGTCACTTTGACAAAAAGTATGCCAACTGTATGTGGGCTCCCATCTGGACATACTGGAAGCAATTCATAATGGAAGTCCTCAAGTGTGCACAGAGAATTCTGGAAAGCTCCAGAGTAGTTAGCACTAGTCAGGGTACAAGGACAAAGTCTCGTAGGAGGGCAATGCCTCCTCATCACGGGAGGCAATGAAGAGGGTAAGGGGAGGGTAGAGCTGGGAACACACAGCCTGCAGGGCACAGTCTCTCTCTCTCTCTCTCTCTCTCTCTCTCTCTCTCTCTCTCTCTCACACACACACACACACACACACACACACACACACAGCTTCACTGGGGACAGGGTAGAGCACACAGCCTGCAGGACACAGTCTCTCTCTCTCTCTCTCTCTCTCTCTCTCTCACACACACACACACACACACACACACACACACACACACACAGGTTCACTGGGGACAGGGTAGAGCACACAGCCTGCAGGGCACAGTCACACACGGAGAGAGCTTCACTGGGGACAGGGTAGAGCACACAGCCTGCAAGACACAGTCTCTCTCTCTCTCTCTGTCTCTGTCTCTCTCTGTCTCTCTCTCTCTCCCTCTCTGTCTCTCTTTCTCTCTCACACACACACACACACACACACACACACACACACACACACACACAGCTTCACTGGGGACAGGGTAGAGCACATGGCCTGCAGGGCACAGTTACATGCAGGGAGGTTCATTGCAAATGGAACATGGGGGGCGGGGTGGGGGCCGACTCTGTGAAGCTAGAGTCCTACCTGCTCCAGAGGGGCCCATGTCCCAAGGCAAGCTACGGGCATCTCTCCATGCCGGTGACATTCCCTGCAAGAGAGATGTGATGACCCTGATGTGTCCCAGGTCCACTTCCCATCCACCCTATGACAGCTCCATGTCCCTTCTGGCCCCACAGGAGGCTGACCTGTCCAAGGCCCCTGAGTGTCGCCAGCGCACAGGGCTGTGTGACAGCCAGTCTGGAGTCCACCAGCCCGCCCAGGGGTGGCTCCTTTCCTGGAATGCTGTTGTAGTAATTGTGGTCTGCAGCAGCCTCATCATCACCCCAGGCCGACTCCTCCAGCCCAGTTAGCCTGGGGGCACAGAGTGAGGTGTCTACGGGAGAGCACTGGGCTCTCCCTTCCCAACCCCCACCTCCACCCATTAGCCAGGCCTTCCCCAGGTAACACTAGTGACAGTAACCATGATCTATGAGGTGGGAGGTGGTGCCCTGTCCAGAATATTGGCACAACCAACAGCTGTTTGTACTAGACCCAATGTCAGAAAGCAGCAGGCAGCACCCCAGATATAAGACATCCCACTCTCAGCTGCCATGAGGAGGCTCATCCCTCAAGAGCATAAGGAGGCTGCCACTTGCCAGCCCTTGGTCTAAATGAGATAAATGAAAATGGAGGTACACAAGGGATTGGGTAACAGAAGGCAGACCCAGCCTGTCTCTGGAGGATCCAGCTAACAGCCAGGCCCAGGAAACCTAGGGTCTCTTTACCTTTCAGGGGCCACTACAGCCTTGGGCGGACTGTGCAGGTATTGCTTGAAGCGCAGCTCAAAGGCTTGCCCTACAGTGCTGATGACACTCTGGGCAAGACCCTCACAGCATTCCAAGATGTGGCAGGCTGGGGAGGTCACAGTGTCAGTGTGCCTGTGACCCTCCAGCACAACCCTGCTCCAGGCCCCAGGGCCCTAAGCTCCCCCCACAATCCAGCTCACCTCTCTGGTTGATGGGGTCCTTGGCCACATAGGCCACGTAATCAGTCATGTCCTAGAGAAAAGGGTAGGAGAAGCTAACAGGGTTCAGCTCCCTAAAGGGGCAGAGGATCCAGCAGGTGGGGCCTGGGAAAGCTGCAGGTACTTGGTGCACAGAGGTCCACCCTCCCATCTTACCGTGTCGCCACCCGAGGCGAAGGAAATAGACTGCATATGATGGTTGGCGATGATCTGTGAGGATAGAGAGGCAGCTGTACTCACATTCAGTCACTGATAGCCCTGGCAGGTGAGCCACAGCCACAGGAGAGATGTACAAGGGGAGGGTGATGTGTCCTTGTCTTACTGTTCTCTGTCTAACATAGCTAAGGCCTGAGGGTCCCACCTGCATCTCAGGCCCCCATGAGGACTGGACGGGGCCTAGGGAGAGGACAGGAAGGCCAGGTCTTGAGATTACACAATTGTGTACCCACCTAACTGTAAACATGGAAACACCCTTACACATATAAACACAAACACTCCAAACAGCCTATCCCAGGCTCAGCTCTCCCAATTTAGACCAGCTACGTGTTCATTTGCATTCATTTACATGGTCCCGCCCCATCTGTGGCCTACCACTCAGGTTCCTAAAGTTATAAAGGGATTTGATTTCCTCAGACTTGAAACACTCCCTCCTGAAGGGAGAAGAAGAGCGGAGAGGAGAGAGGCAGAGAGGAAAGAGAAGGGGTGGTGAAAAGTGGGAAAAGAGGGGAGAGAAAGGAGAGGAGGAGAGAGAGAGGAGCGGGGAGGAGGGAGGTGGGAGGTGGGAGGTGGGAGGAGCTGGGAGGAGGGAGGGGCGGGGAGAAGAAAGGTTCCTAAGATTCAAAATAAGATTCACAAGTCTTGGCCACTGAACCTGTGCTCTTAGTGAGCACCTCTTCCCAGCTGAGCCTTCAGCTGGACCCTGGGCTCAGGATGAGTGGGAATAGCAATGTCCTCCCACAAGCTGAGGCCTCTGCTCCAGGCTCTGGTCTCCTCCCCACTGCCCTTGTTCACCCTATCCCTAGGCCTGTGTCAAAAGTGGTCTCCCTTCTCCACTAATAGCAGCAGCAGGTTTTGGAGCCCCTTCCATGTGGTGGACTCCCAGTCTTTGGTGGGACAGAGGCCCCCCAAACCTTCCAGACCCCCTGACTCACTAGCCAGCTGGATTCTGGAGTTGGTGCAGGGGGGGACTCACTTCCATCTGAGCTGCTCAAAAAAGACCCCCTATGCCCAGGGCATCACACCCAACACTACCAACTGAGCCCCAGCCACAAGCATGTTTCTTTGGCACCAGGCAAATCCGATGTGAGGCCAGTGCTGTCTCATATCTGATGCCTCCTGCCCCACAGCATGTGCCTATGCCAGCACTGCCAGGAGTGTCAGAGATGTGTGGACTGAAGGACCCCTCACTGCAGGACTATGTTTGGGGCCATTGTTTATAGCCACAGGCTGCACCTTGTAGCTGATACAGTTCCAGCTCAGACTTCCTTGAATCCCAGATCAACCAGGGCAAAGTGAGAATTTGTGCCCACATATGAGAGACCCAGGCCTGACCCAAGTTAAGGGTTGAAGTTAGTATTAGAAGCCAGGTTAAACCCAAGTATGGTGGCCCACACCTTTAATCTCAGCAGAGGCAAGTGGGCAAGAGTTACAGGCCAGGCAGGCTACCTGGTGAGACTTTGCCTCCAAACAAAGAAGTAGGGTTGAGGTGGAGGTTGGAGTTAAGGTAACCAGAATTAAAAGCTGGGCTTTGGGTGGATAGAATTGGGGTATGGGCTATTGTCTTCCTGCAGCCATCTTAGCTGTGTGTCCCCCACAGTGAGCCCCTCAGCTGGGGCTCCCCACTCTGCCTCCCAGCTCTGTCCTTACTACAATCCCTTTCCCATAAGACCTGGCCATGGCCCCTCTTGCCAAGACAACTGCTCAGCTGGCCCTGGCACTGTCCCCTCAGTGCCTGTTAGAGACTACAATGCCATTGCCTCTACTCTAGGGACAGCCCCCAAATCCTCTCCCATGTTCATGCTGTCCTTTCCCATAGGAGAAGCCTCTCCTCCGGGGGCCAGCCCAGCATCCCTCTGAGCCCCACATCCAGGGGAAGCCCACGTCCAAGTCCTTCTGACGGGAATGTTGTGTGCTGAGAACAGTCCCTGGTTGCAACCCACTCCAGCCCAGGTAAACTTCTGGACCACCGTAGACAGATCTTCCCTGCATAAAGGCAAGCAGACCACTCAGACCCTGGCTACTAGGAACTTTGTACCCATACCCACTTCCCACGCCCTGGCTCCACCTCAGTAGGTATCAGATATTTCTGGACATTGTAAGGGTTCTGCAGATTATAGGTGAGGCCTGCTGAGCAGGTGTAGCTGAGGGCTTTGAGGTTGGCCGGGGCTGAGGGTGGGTCCAGGTGACAATGTTGAGGGTGGGGCTGTGGAAGGACCTACAGACAGGGACATAAGTATAAGACTGGAGCTGGGTGGTGGTGCACACCTTTGATCCCAGCACTCTGGAGGCAGAAGCAGGTGGATCTCTTGAGTTCGGGGTCAGCCTGGTCTACAAAGTGAGTTTCAGGACAGCCAGGGCTACACCGAGAAACCCTGTCTTGAAGTACAGGACTGAAAAGGCTATTATTGCTGGGCTTTGGGCTTAAAGGATTGTGGGGCTGTGGGTGGAGCTGAGGGTGGGGCTGTGGGTGGAGCCAAGATCAGGATGTAGGCAGGGTAGATGGCAGGGTTGTGGGCTGGGTTGTGGGTGAGGGTACTACAGCTGCTACAGGGTGATTTGCAGGGTAGAGGGCAGCGGCTCCCACCTGGTGGGTGGCGGGCACAGACAAGTTAAGGCCGTCCACGGAGATGTTGACTGAGATGCTCATGCCAGCGAATCGCAGGTTGCTTTTCCCCAAGATGGAGGCCAGCGCCTTGTTGGGGGCCTGTGAAGGTACAGTGAGTCACCTCCATCAGACGCCTGGGACCAGAGGGGCTCTGGGTAGCCACAGTATTCCCTTCCGTCTCCCAAGACACATAGCAACTCCGCAGGACCACAACCCACACCCACCTTCTTCTTCCAGGAGCCTCGGACACCTGGCACAGCCTCATGGAGCCGATTGATGGCTTCCCTATGGAAGAATGAGACCCTACTTAGAAACAGCAGGGCTAGTGCTAAAAGGTGAGCAATAAGAAGCCAGGCAGGATTATTCCTTTGCTCATGAGGCAGAGGCAAGAAGATCATGAATTCAAAGCTAGCCTGAGATACATAGCAAGTTAGAGGCCATCCTAGGCTTCAAGAGGGCAGGGTGACAAATTATTATAATCCTGGCTGGCAGCAGAGATAGGACACAGGGCTGATGGGAAGTGAAAAGTCCTGTGTACCTAGTGTCCAGCATGGGCGACTGGACATACAGAATGGTCTGTCCACCCACTGGGGTATTACTCAGCCCTGAATAGGAACAAGGGTCTGATATACAGTACAAAATGAACAGACTATAAGGACGGTGATCAGTGAGACATTGTGGTTAGTGTCAATTGAAAATGTGACAAAATATAGCATCACCTCAGGGGTGGGCCTCAGAGAATATCTGTGCAGGATTATTTTAATGTGTTGCGGTAGGGAGGTGGGTGGTACCATCCCCTAGGTAGGGGAACCTAGACTGTGTAAGAGTAGACAAAGCAAACTGAGCATACACATGTTTACACTAACTCATCTCTCTCTGTTCATTATTATGAATGTGATCACTCAAGCAGATTTAATTTTATTATTTATTATTTATTACAAACTTATTATTATGAGCAGATTCTTCGAGCTTCTGCCTTCCTATGTTACACTGAATGAGCTGAATAAACCCTGTCTCCTTTGAACTGCTTTTGTCAGCACAAAGAGTAGCTAAAACAAGGCCACAGAGTGGGACTCCATGTTAAGAAATGCCCAGAAACAGGAAATGGATTTGTAGATGCCGGGCAGGTTGGAGGATAGATAACTCATGAGAACAGGGCTTCCTTTTAGGGTGTTGGGAAGTTCTAGATTCAATGTTCAGATCAGGTGGCTATAAAGTACTATGCAGAGATATGTTAAAGCAAAGAATTGCAGTGGACAGGGGTGGAATGTTAGGGCAATAAATCTACTGTTTTTTGCTTGTTTCTTGGGGCAGTCTATATCCTAGGCTAGCCTAGTCATGGCTAACTTCCTGTCTCTGCCTCCCAAATGCTGGGATTCCTGGTGTGAGCCAACACACCTGGCTTTGTGTCCTGGATTTTAAATTCACTGAATAAATGAAGCCCTTCCTCTTACCCTTCTGAAATCACACCCCATATAGGGCAGGCTGAAGGGAAACCGAGTCTGGGGAGTGTCTATCACAGCCAAGCACAACAGTCAGAGACAGAGCTAAGACACAGACCTGAAGTATGGTCCAGGTTGAGCCCAGTCTGCCCTCTGTCTTTAGGTGCCCGGCAGGTCACCTCCAACCCACCATGCCACCCTCAAGAGGCCTCACAATGGACAGGCCACCTGAGACCCAGGCTTCCAGCCCCATCCTGAGGCCTCACCTCGTCACCTGTGTTCGGGTGTTGAAATCCAGGGAGCGCATGGATCGGAGCACCTCAATGCAGCCCATGTACTGGGGGGAGAGAGGATGATCAATCAGCAGGCAGAGCCCTGCCCAGGTTCCCTCAGACAATGCTACTTTCTCTTTAGGCATCCAGGGCTCTTCTCCTTCCCTGACAGCTACAGCCACTGCCCCAGTACCTTTGCGCCCAATGTCCTGGATGTGCCCTCTCCCACCTAACATTAGCCCCACCTAGACCCAATCCCAAGGCTCAGTTTCAGTGTCCAAGCTGTGACACTGGATGGTGGCATGCATGTTCAAAGAGTCTAGTCGCCATCCACATGGTTGGCAGACGATCCAGACAGGGACCATCTGGCTGGCAAAGATGCAAACATCAGCCATCTGCCCTCCATAGAAATTGTATAGAGCGGAAACTGTAGTTAACTTAGGAGAGCTCCTAGGCAGCATGTATTAAGCCTTGGGCTGTATTCCATAAATCTGGTGTGGTGGCACACACCTGTCTTCTGAACACCAGGGTGGAGGAAGAAACAGGGGGATCAGAAAGTGAAGGTCACCTTCGGCTATAAAGGAGATGGAAAGCCAACTTGGGGTAACAAAGACCCTGCCTCAAAAGAAAAAGAAACTTTGAAGACTAGAAAAACATCTTTGTAGAAAGGAACACACAGTCAGAGGAACATAGAAGGAAGACCAAAGTAGAACCTTCAGCATGTCCACCATCTAGCTTCCAAGCTGGAAGGGAAGCCAGAATGGGGTGCACTCCTGTCATCCCAGCACTCAGGACAGAAAGGAGGACTGTGGCTAGAAGAGGAATCGCGTGTGGGTGTGTGCACATGAGGTTTCAGGACACCAGGCACCCTGGAACTAGAGATACAGGCAGTTGGGAGCCAAGCATCCATGAGAGCTGGGAACCAAGTGCAGGTCCCTCTGCAGGAACAGGAAGGACTACTAACGATCCACCAAGGTGTCTCCCAGCCTGTCGCTGATTTATGTTTCTTTCATTAATTTATTTTGGCATCCTGCTTGTTGTAGACACTAACTCCAAACTCCTGGGCTTGGGAGATTCTGCAGCTTCCCCATTCCCCAAGTGCTGGACAATGTATGCACCACCACACCCAACATATTTTGTAATTTTATATTATTTATTTACACAGGTTGTTTGGGAGACAGGAGCTCATGTAGCCCTGGCTGGCCTCAAATGCACTATATAACCAGGTATAACTCTTGATTCTCCTGCCTCCACTTCCAAGTGCTGGGATTGCAGCCATGTGTCAGCAAGACCTGCTCTCAATTAAAATTAAATAAGATTATGCATATTAAGTTTTCACCCTTGGCTCCATTCCTAGACTTTTACTCCACAGCCCACCAGCCCTGTGCCATGTGGGCAGGTTCCCATCAGCCCTGCGCCATGTGGGCAGGTTCCCCTGGGTAGGAAGAGGAGCATGGCTTAGGCCCCTTCTGTTCCACATCCTCCCAGCACCTTCCTACCACCTCTGCTCAGCTCTTGCAACTCCTGCCTCAGTTTCTCTGATGAGGTACCAGCCTTGATGGTGCTAGTACAGGAGCCCCTACTCCTAGCAGAAGCAAGCTCCAGAGTCTCGGGGGTTGGAGATCAGGGCATCCTGTGATGGCTGAATTCACTAAAAGCAAACACATAGCTTTGCAGCCCAAGCAGATACCCTCATGTGGGACTCGTGGACACTTGAGATCTGCTGGTGTTCTCTGGAAGTTTACATTAACACCAGCTGCCCTCTGCTTGGAGAAGCTGAACATACATGGCACATGGCAGAATACAGCCAGTTGTTGTAAAGAGACAAGTTATTTTTATGAATTTATATAAAATGATTTCCAAATGTTTCTGGTAACATGTGGGAAGAGGGAGTCATCATGAGATCATCCGAGTGATTCGACATGAAGGAACATGTGATGCATGCTCAAATGCAGCTTGCATTGCAGGTCCGTGGACTCAACAGTCAGGAGTGATCATTCATCGCCCATGTGATACACCAACCATTCGATGACTTTGCCAATATGGTATCAGCAAAGGGAACGGGGTCTCAGAAGCACATAGGCCTTTGGATGTGTCTCTGGTAGTTATCTAAGATGATGTGACTGTCCAGAGTGCAAGGCCAGGAGCTGGAGAAAGGAACCTGAGTCCCAAGCCTGGCTGCTCACCATGTACAAGGGTTCAAAGCACTCAGGCCAAGCCTAGCTCAGAGCCATCAGAAAGGAGAGTCTGTGCTTCACATTACAGGATATGTGGGGCAGTGACCAAGGGAAGGGATTAGTAAGGGAGGAGCCAAGCAGATGGAGCAGCAGTGCCAGGGCAGAAGCAGGAGCCAGAGTGTGGCTGAGACAGAGACCAAGTGGAAGAAACAAGACGAATGAAGGCTAGGAGGCCAAAGCCACCCAACCCTGCTAATACAATGTTGCAGGGCTCATTCACTCTGAACAGAAGAGGTAAGGGGGAGCTACAGACAGAAGTGAGCTGAGCTTCACCTGTGGGATGGATGGATGGAGAATGGATGGATGGATGGATGAATGGGTGGGTGGGTGATGGATGAATGGGTGGGTGGGTGGGTGGATGATGGATGAATGAGTGGGTGGGTGGATGGATGGGTGGGTGGGTGGGTGGATGGATGGACGGACAGACGGATGGATGGATGGGTGGATGGTCAGTCAGTAGGAGGATGAGTGGGTGAGTAGCTGGGTGGGTGGCCGGTGGCGAGTTTGTCAGTCCATGGATAAAGAAAAGGAAAGGGTAAATAGAGCAATGTCGACTCTGTCTGGCACGTCTCACTATGTGGTACATCAGGGAGCATCAGCCAGGTTCCCTGCTTTGAAAGAGCCCAGTTGCTCCCAAATCCCTCATTCTTAGCCTCTGTCTCTGTCAGTGGCAATAGACCAAGTTGACAGAGTGAGGTACGTTGTGGGGACTTCAGGCCACACACTGCTCATCAGAGTTTGAAAGGATTTTCTCCACCATGCCTGGCAAGAGACAGATGTGGAACCTCTGACAAACAGGGTGGTAAAGCCCTGTGAAGGAGGGGGCTCTTCTCTTCAACCCAAGGAGTTGGGTACACAAACATGCCTGATGCTGCAACTGCAGCTCCATGATGTCCCACAATGTCAAAGAGAGAACAGTGCTTCAGAGACCTAGGGAGCAGATGGCTCAGTGAGTAACACGCTTGCTGGCTCGACTTGCCCAATTGATTAGCTACTAGCCAGTTGAGAGTACATGTGAGCACGCATGCGTGCGCACACATACACACACACACATGCATGCATGCACTAGAGCACACACACTAAGGGGGAGGAACACTGTGCTACAGGGAACAGAGCAAACAACCACATCACAAGTCACCATCACCTGCCATGCCTCAGGACACAAATGTGCAAGGGCCCCTGTTGATGTGGTTCCAGAGCCACAAGGCCCTGTTCTGGCTGGTCAGTCAGGGAAAGTGCCATGAACATGGCCCACAGGAAATGAAGCCCTTTCTCCAGCTAGCCAAGGACAGCTAAAGAGTAGGTCTCTAGGGACAATATGATAATTCCCACAAGGACAGGACTTAGAACACCAGAAATACTTCCATCCACTTTCTAGTGGCCAAAGACCAGGACCCCTGTCTGCTGGGACTGAGCTGCCTCTGGAGGCGTCACAGAGGCCCTCCTGCCTCTCCCAGGCATCCAGTGGCCACAGTCCTCTGAGTCCTTGGGTTTGTGGCTACACTGCTCACTCTGCTGATCTGTTGAAACCTCCTTCCCTGGATCTTCCCGTGGGCTTTCTTCTTGTATATTTATTGTCTACTTCTCCCACTGCAGGTGAAGCCTTGGCAGGCAGGTACCAGAGGTTTCCCATGTCCTCCACAAGATTCGTACTCCACAATGGCTGGTCCAAACACCCCACTGCTTACACCTCAACATCTAGAGCCCCAACAATGGCAGTTTCTGGATTCTCAGAACAGGACAGGGACCTGGAGATTGCATATGTGGCAGCATCAGTCACACACACAGTGTGACACCAGAACCCAGAAATACTAAACCATCCGGACACACAGGAGAAAGGGGACATGAGCCAGACCCAGAATGTGAGCATCCTCTACAGAGAACACCCAGATCCTGCATGCGCATGGGCCAAGAAGCTAGAGGAGGATCTAACAGGCGGACATTGCACAGAGCCACGACCCAGGCAATCACCCAGAGCATTCAGTGTCAAGGCAGCAGTGCCGGAGAGTTATCAGTTATCAGGGCTACTGCAACAAAGTACCACAGACAGGAAGGACAGAATACAACAGGGGTTCCTTATCACTCCTCCCTGGAGGCCAGTTTGCAGACAGCACTATGGATCTGGGTCCCCTTGTTCCAGCATCTGGGGGCTCTCAGAGTGGCTCTTGGCTTGTAGCTTGTCTTTTGTTCCAGCCTCTACCTCTTCTCTTAGCTGCTCTGTTTTGTCTTGTGACAAGGTTTCACATAGCCCTCAAACTCACCTCAAGCCAAAGATAACATTGAATTCCTAATCCCACTGCCTCCACTTTCCCAGTACTGGGATGACAGGGGTGTGCCACCATTCCTGGCCCCTTTTTGGCTTTTATGTCTCAGTCATTTCGAAAGGACCCACCCTGCTCCAGTACAACTTCACCTAAACTCATTACACCTACAACAAACCTACTTGTAGATGCTCCTTTGCTACTTTGTGGGTTCTTCTTTTTCCCACCCCATTTCATCCCCTATAACAAGATAGGAGATGAAGAAAGATAGAGGAGGGACAGAGGAAGAGAGAGAGAGAGAGAGAGAGAGAGAGACCCCTGAATCTAACTTCTTTGCTTTTGTTTGTTTTGAGCACAACTACTAACAAACCACAACCAACCCCACTGAATGACCAACAACCAACAGCCCAGCCTCTCGGGTTCCTATAATACCCTCTGAAAAGTTTCCAGAATTCCAAACACTGCACAATCGAAGAAACTATCTACAACTGGCAAAACCACGCCTCTGCTAGAGCACAAAGCGAATCATAGTCAGCTGCTGTGGACATTCTGAAGCAGCCCCACATCCCTACAGCTGGCATTAAAACAAAAGCATGTTCTTTTATATTTCTGTATTTTTTAAAGAAACCAAAATTCCAAAATTGTCACTATACATATTTCCTTTTTGTTTATTTGTTCGTTTTTGTCTTTCTTTTTTGTGTTTGATTGTTTATAGATGGAACTGGAACTTACTATGTAGACCAGGTTGACCTCAGACTTATACAGACCCTCCATCCTTGGCTTTCCAAGAGCAGGGATTAAAGGTGTGCACCACCATGCCTTCCTTCTTTATCTTTTGAGATGGGTCTGGCTATGTAGCCCAGGCTGATCTAAACTATTGTCGATCCTCTGCTCCGGCCTCCTGAATGCTGGGACTACAGGTATGCTCCACTAAATTCACTTCCAAATAAAGTCTTATTTGAAGATCCCCAAGACAAAGAATATTGGAGACTCAATGGAGCCCAGGGAAAGGAGAAGTGACATGGTGGACCCTGGTGGAGAAAACAAGGACACACAGAGAGACCACCCTTCTCAGCATCCTGGTCCAGGACATCCAACAAACAGCATTGTGAGATCACTTGTCATCTCATAAACAGTAGTGGGCAGGAAGCCAGACTAGAGTGCCGAAGGTGAGCATCACACACCAGCTTACTTTCAAGTGACTGACTACACTGTACACACAGGGGTAGCTGCTTGGAGGAAAGAAGATAAAATGTCCCCAGTGACTTGAGGACACATGGTAGACCATTCCCCACACCCCATCCCTTGCAAAGGTCACAATAAAAACCTGGGTAGGGTCTGGAACTGGGGCTGGAGCTCAGCAGATACCCAGCTCACCTAGAGTGAATAGGACTAAGCTCCATCCCCAGCATCATATAGACAGGGTGTGGTGGTGCATGACTGTCACCCTGGCTTTTGGAAAATGGAGGCAGGAGGATCAGGAATTCAAGGTTATCCTCAGCTACATAGTGACTTCCAGGCCAGCCAGAGCTACATGAGACCCTGTTTCAAAAACAAAACAAAGAAAAAAGGTCTGGAAGTGATGACACACATCTAACATCCTAACATTTGGGGAGGTTGATAAGGCAGAATGATGGCCTGCAGCTGGAGAGCTCAATCCTCTCGCCAAATCCCTACCCTCTTCCACCTCTGCCAAAATAAAGGGGATAAACATAGCCAGGCCCCTTCGCTTCATCGGCTCTGGCGTGGAATTTGGAACCCTGAGCTCTGAGCCCTGAGCTTGAGTCTCACTATATACATACAAAGTTGCTTTCTCCGGGGCAAGAGGACCCTCGGCTACCCAGTCCTCACCCACCCAACAGAGGGGTGGGAGGGCTAGCCTGCGCATGCGTGTGATCCCTCCCCACCTGCGCCCTCTCCCCGCCCCTCCCCACGTGACGCCGTGGGAACAGGGACCCCAGCGCCTGCGAGTGGGGGCGGCCGAGAAGCCCGCGTACTGGAGACGGGGTT
Organism: Rhynchomys soricoides; assembly: GCA_019843965.1. Classification (NCBI taxonomy): domain Eukaryota; kingdom Metazoa; phylum Chordata; class Mammalia; order Rodentia; family Muridae; genus Rhynchomys; species Rhynchomys soricoides. The sequence continues at coordinate 515,513 of JADRCH010000152.1, forward strand.
CCTGGGTAGTGGGGAGAGCACACTTGGCTCTTGGGGTATGAGAGACCAAACTGGAGATGGGGGGCGATACCCAACCCCGGCGTACCGGGAAGGAGGCTGGGCGCACTCACCCGAACGATGTAAGAGACCCCGGGCCCCAAGACCCTGGCATCGGGGTGCAGCCAGCCGTGCGCCGGCTTGTGAATGAAGCCGCCCTTGCGCACCCACTCGTCGGCGACATCCGGCGTCACCCGCGCGTCCCGCGTCCCCGAGCCCCGGCAGCGGCCGAGCGCGGGCAGCGGACAGGGCGCGGCGCAGCGCGGTTCGCAGGCGCCCAGCACAGCGGCCAGCGCCGGGATCCTGGGCTCGGGCTGCGCCTCTGCCGCCCCCGCCACGCGCGCCGCCGCGGGACTGCGGCCCAGGAAGCTACCCGGCGCCGCGAACTTCCATTGCGGCATACGCGGCAGCAGAGCACAGAAGGTGGTGGGCGCCTCGGGCTCGGGGGCCGCACGGCCACCCGGACCCTGCGTCATGGCCGCGGCCACCGAGAAGCCCCGGCTGAGCCTGGCCGGGAACCGTGCGCTCCTCCCCGCCGAGTGATGTCACCGCTCCTTGCAGCGCGCAGTCGCGGGGGGCTACGCGCCTGGGACCCCGACCCTGTTCTGGCAGCGCCGCCCCCGACCTGGCGCAGCCTGCCGGGGCTCCCCGAGGAGCTGTCCATTCAGGCTCTGACCGATGGGGAAACTGAGGCCAGGAGTCGCAGAAACAGGGCGGGGCGCGATTCTCCAACTTCGAAGTCTCTCTTCGCCTCCGCTCCAGCAGCATCCTATTCTCCCTTCTTTTCTTCTAAATGGAGAAACTGAGGCCTGGAGTCGCAGGTGCAGGGAGTGATCCTCTAACGCCGAGGTCCCCCTTCACCACTGTTCCAGCAACATCCTGCCCTTCTTTACTTCTAAGTTGGGAAACTGAGGCCTGGCTTCGTAGAGCTATGATGAGACAGCATCCTCTAGCCCCAAAATCCCCCCCTAAGCCACTGTTCCACCGTGTTTGCTTTACTGAATAGGGAAACTGAAGCCGGGGTATAGCAGTAGCTCAGCGGGGAACCAGGGCTAGGGTAAGGATAAGACACAACAGGGTCCTTAGAGGTCTGGGTGGTAGAGGCGGGATGAGACTGTCCGGGTCCTTGACACTTTCAGTCATATCCTGCCCAACTTTACTTCTAAATAGGGTCCAAATAGGGCCTGGGACAGTGCAGAGGCTGGGGTCCAGGACAAGAGAACGTCAAACTCAGAGGGGTTCTTCCCAAAACCCCTCCAACTGAACCTACTTTACTGGTTAATGGGAAAACTGAGTCCTGAAGCAAGGCCAAGGCTTAAAGGGAAACTGAGGCCGGGAAGTGAAGCAAGTGCCCAGGACACCGTGGGTAGGGCTGTGTATGGAGAGGTCTAAAGGTGACCATAGGCCTTCTCTGCTGGCTCATGGCCTGTTTCTAGGCTGTAAGCAAAGGACATCCATCAGTTCTTTGTGTTCCTATTGGAACTGAGGATCAGAACTCTCAGACCTGCCACCAGCCCCACCCCAGGCTGGAGAGACCTCGGAGATGCCTACTCAGACCCCAAGGGGATTCCCTCTGTGAGGGAAGGGGTTGTCACTACCATTCTGCTTCTGTCCCCCGCCCTATCCAGGACAATCCTGCCGGAAACAAAGAGAAAGAGGGCTGGGCGGGGCAGGGTGCGGAGGAGGGGCAAGGCCGGCCAGATCAATGCGAAGAGAAACTAGATCACTGCCTGCGGAGGGGGCAGGGGCGGGGGCGAGTGCCCCAGGGCTCACAGCAACCTCAACACAAGCACACTAAGGAGCTCTGCTGGGCTGAAGTCTGAGAAGGGGCTGTGGGATCTAGCTGTGTAAGTGTGGACCACGGCATTCCGGGTCTGAGTGCACATCCATCTTGTGTGCTCCTCGACTGAATGGGGAGGTTGTAGGTCTGGCTCTACTTTTTAATCTGCGGAACAAATAACAGTAAATAATACGCTAATAAACTCCTACACACCCCTCAAAACCCAGCTTCACAATACCCCTTCCCAAGAACCTAACTGGTCCCACGATCCAAACCCAGGCTCTGTCTCTGGCCTCCTGCTGCCAGGGTCCCTCATTTGCCTCATCTGAACTGAATGAGGTTTGCAGAGTTTAGTGTTTTGTTTGCTGCGTGGTTAGAAGCGCTAAATAAACCAATGTGCACAACGCTAACAGCTGGAGATGGAGGAATGATTTATTGGCAAGCAACTCTAGAGGGTGGGGTGAGAAGGGCAGAGGCATGGGGGCCACCTCCAGGAGAGTTCTCTGGCCTCATCTGCAGAAACCCAAGTGGCCCGGACACTGAATTCTAGGACATACAGCTCCTTGTCCAGCCAGGGAAAGGGACACTTCTCCCTGGCCTGGTCTGACCTGGGAAAAGAAACTGGGGCCCTGAAAGGAGCCTCGCCCTTACCCTGTATGGAGCCTTGGGTCACAGCCCCGGGGACAGAAAGATCAGGTGGCCTCAAAGGAGTGCAGAAAGGGAAAGAGGCATCTCCTCTGCTCCACTCTGAGGAAATGAGGCCCAGGAAGGGCCCCAGCTGCCTGTGCCCTGCAGCTGTCAACATTTGGTGTCCCCTACCATGGTGGATGCCCGCTTTGAGTGACGGATGCCCATGGTATATGCCGGGGCCCGGGCCCGGTTAACAGTGACCTGTTCTGGGTTGTGAGTCCCAGGACCAGGTGTGTCCTCCAGGGGCCGTGGTGTCCGGGGTCTCCCCAGTATGCTGAAGGCCGGCCTACGCTGCCGGTAGGTGTTGGGGTCAGGACTCTCATACTGCCCAGGTCCTGGAGTCTCAGAAGGATCCTGAGGGGGACGTGTGGGGGGTGTGCGGCCCACCACTGTGTAGCTGGGGCTACTAGGTTTGATAAAGATCTGTGATCCCCAGAGGGGTGGCATGGTGTAGGCATTGGGGGCAGGAGCAGAAGTGTCTGGGGGCTTCTGTGGGAGGCGAGAGCCCAGAGTGAAAGCCGGGGCGTTCTGCTGGCGTACTGGAGGGGCCTTCTCTGGGCTGTAGGCCCCAGGGCCTGGCGTCACCTCCAGACCTGGAGAGGGAATGGGCACAGGCACAAGATGAAGGCCTCACCTGACCAAAGACCTGTACCAGAGGCCACACAAAGTCAGACTCTCACCCCAGCCACATTCTTCACACACACACATTCTTTTCCTGATACTCCTGTGTTCAGTCTCCAACCACATCACAGCCCAGCCATCCCCCTCCCGCTTCCCACACTCACTCCAGGGCCCCACAACCACCTGAATTATCCTCTCTGAAGACCCAGCACCCTGAGATGGACACCCTAGGTGGGCCTGAGTCCACCAGGAAATTCAGGAAGACAAAGAAGTCTAAGCTGCTTCTTCCCTGCATTTGAATCTGCATTCGTGTGATTAAAGAGCTAGGGGGGGAGCCTGGGCAGAGGTGAGAGGGAGAGGAGGAAAATGATGGGATTCAAGGAGGGAGGGGGAGAGAGAGAGGAGGAAGATGATGAGATGCATGGAGGGAGGGGGACGGAGGGAGGGAAGGATGGGTAGATGGACGTAGAATGGATGGATGGCTGGGTGAGTGGGAAGATAGACTAATGGGTGGACTGATGGGTGGGTGGACGGATGGGTGGGTGGGTGGATGGATGGCCGTGTAGATAGATGGTGGGTGGACAGATAGATGGATGGATAAGTATATGAATTGGTGAGTGTGTGGATGGATTGATGAATGGGTGGATAGGTGGATTGATAACATGGGCAGAGAATAAAATCAAGTATCTGAACAATCCTCCAGGAATCACGTAGAGGGGTTGTTAGCAAAGGGAGCTGGAACCAGGCCTCCCTTCCCCTAGGCTGAGGGGTCACCACGTTGCCCCCTCAGCTCAAGGCCTGGGGGACTGGAGTAATGACCCTTCGTCTGAAACTCCGAGGATGTTATCACTGCAAACACATTAGTTCTCAGATCTCCAATGGTGCAGGAGAGAAGTATCCCCAAGCTCCTAAGAGGCCATTTCCCACCACGCACGTTACACACTCACCTCTAATCTTGCCCCGGCCCTGCATGGAGTAGGCAGGGGGACAGCTACGGCCAAAGCGAGTAACTTTTGGGTCCAAAAAGTAGACAGGTCCTGGGCTGGAATCCTGGAGCGGCGCTGGGGAAAGGAGCCAGAGTCCCAAAGGTGCCCTAATGTAAGGGCTCCTCAGACAGCCTCCTGAGAGCCTAAAGCATCTCAACCTGGGAGTCACGGCCTTGGAAGTGCTGATAAAGCAGGGGGACTGTGGTGGGCATGCCAATGTCAGCAGGACCTCAGCACCTTCAGTCACCCTTGAGGAGATCAGCCTGCCAGACCCACATTTTCACATCAACATGGAAGGAAGAGGTCGCTGATGTCACAGCTGGTCACCATTGTTATAGATGTCTGTGTGGAAATGGAACCCAGGCCTAGCTCCCGCCCTGACTGTGCTTCCAGCCCACCATGTCTGGCCTGATCACTGATTGTTGGACTTTAGGCACACTAGCATGTTGATGGCAAACATGAATTCGGTAAGCATGGGGAGTGTTGGTGAGTCCATGCTGAGCCCTGAAGGAGAGTGGTAAACCTCACCAAGTCTTTCTCAAAGTCTTGTGAGTCCCAAGATGTACATAGATACCACCTAGGTGTGAGCTTCTATGCAAAGAAACACAAGTAGGGTTTGCACACATAGTAGGCTCCCCACCACCTCTCTAGTGGTCACTATTAAGCAATGGCCCTCAGAAACACCCCATGCTTCTGTTTGACTGACAAGAATTTGTTTCCAGCCCTTCTCTAGCTCAGAGCTAATCTAAATGACTCCTGGGATAGGAGGGGGGTTGGGTCACAGTCACTGGTATGTGCTGGGCCACACACAGGAAGACACCTGTCCGTCACACCTCAGCTTGCATGGGCAAACCTCCCTACCCATTTTCCTACTCAGCCTTGTGGTAAGAAAACCCAGCTTGCCCATCAGAATGTGTCCTCCCTGTAGGCCACACCTGGTGTGCCCTTCTCCTAGGACCTTCTTTACCAAACATTTTAAAAATATTTTTTTGTTTTGTTTGTTTAAGGGGATGGGCAGGGTCTCTATATTATGTGTCTCTGGTTCACTATGCAGACCAGGCTGGCCTAGAACTCAGAGATCTACCTGCCTCTCTCTCCCAATTGCTGGTGCTAAAAGGTGTTCACAGCCCAGCAAAGACCTTTTTTTTTTTTTTTTTTTTTTTTTTTTTTAACTATTCGTGTCTGTAAGGGAGGTCTTATGTATGTACTGTGGGTACAGGACCTACAGAAGACAGAAGACAGCTTCAGATTCCCCTGGGGCTTGTGAGTCCCACTATGTAAGAGCAGTAAGAATTCTTAAGAGCTGAACCATCTCTCCAGCCCTCTCCCATCAGAATCTTACCTTATTGAGCCCGGATCCCACTGCCCACTCTGTGCCCTTTCCTGAGCCAGCTTGGTTAGAGGCTCAGTGGATCCTCCAGCCTCTCTCATGGCCTCTAAGTGTTTGCAGCAGCCCCTTACCCAGCCAGCCTCCATCCAGCCCAATGGGGCCTTAGAGCAGCTTAGGACCAAGGGCTGAGATGGTGGCTGAACACCTGCCAATATCACTCAAAGCTGGCTGTGGGGCTTGGATGTCACACACAGTAAAATATCAGAGAAGAGAGGGAGGCCCCAGGGCCTGCTCACCAGCACCTCTGCCTGCCACTAAAGACTGCCCTATGCTCAGGATAACAAATGTGCTCATGCATTTTATTTGATGCTTTTTGGACACCAGCAGCACTATGGCTTTCTTTCTTCTTCTTTTAAATCAAGCCCAAGGCCTTACACATTGTGGGCAAGAGCTCTACCCACTGAGGTGCATCCTGTACCCTAGCCACCCAATACTGATTGACACATCAAAATCTTGGTATCTGGCCAGATGTAGTAATATACATTTGTGGTCCCAGAATTTGGGGGTGGGGGGTGGTGGCAGGAGGATCAGGAGTTCAAAGTCAGTTTGAGCTTCATGAAAAGGCAACAACTTGCCAGATGTGGTCCTGCCTGCCCTGCCTTGCTCACCTGAGGCTTACTTCAGAAAGACTCTGGAGGCTTGGGCAGGTACCCTGTACCCCTCAACTGGTCTTACCTTCACTGGGCCTCCGAGCGAGTGAGTAGGCAGGACTGGATGCCTTGGTACAATCGTGATTGATATAGCCAACAGTGGACGGAAGAACATACAAGCCAGGTCCGGAGCCTGAGACCCAAAGACCAGAGCAGGGCTAATGCTTAAAATCCAGAGGGGCTAAGTAGAGTCCCACCCTGGACCTCAGACACCTCCATGTCTGTGTAGAGAAAATGTCCTGGAAGACTGGGTGACACCTGCGTTGTGAGCTAATCATGAATCACAGGGTCTGTGGAAACTTGAAAAACAGAGACTCAGGAAGACAAGCTAACACAGAATGGAAAGAGGCTGGGAGCAAAGACCATCACCGGTGGGGAAACTGAGGCAGGGAACAGAGCAGTTGTCTCACAGCTAGTTATTAAAGCTAAAGGTATAGACAATGTCACAGGTGGGAAAACACGCCAGAAGAGAGAGACCATCACAAGAGAGGAAACCAGGGACAGAGTATAGAGGCCACTGCAACTAGAGAAACTGAGGCTGGAGACATAGACACCATCGAGGGAGGGAAGCTGAACCCAGAGTAGAGAGATCACAGGCTGTGTGGGTAGATGAGGAAAGTGAGCCCAGGACAGAGAGATCATTCTAGAGGGAAACTGAGGCCAGTCACGGAGAAACACCACCTCAGAGGTGGGGGAGATGGAACCTGGTATAGATCTGAAGCCACTGTCCACTGTGGGATGGGAAAGTAAAGCTGCAGCCTGCAGCCTGCAGCCTGCACAAATGCTCCCCTCTGAGCACCCAGCCTCAGCCCCTTCACACACTCCATAGCTCTCCAGCTCCCCACATGCACAACTCCCTCAAACTTCCTCCCTCGGGTTCTGCTATACTGTGTTCAACCTGTCTCCCTGTAGAATAAGTGTGCAGGGCCGGCAGATCCCACAGGGGACATATGGACCTTCCTGCAGATACTGCCTCTACTGAACATCCCAGGAGCCCAAGTAGGGAGACAGGAGGAGCCCTCCCCAACAAGGCCAGCACCAACCATTTTCCAAGGTGGCCATTCCACAGGACTTCCTCAGCCCAGTCTCCGGAATGTGGCCCTCAGCCGCCCGTCGAGCCAGGGGCACTGTGGCCAGCCTAGCCGCTGGGTCGAAGCTGAGGGTCCCCATGGTGAACAGGACCTTGTGTGGGCTCCTGCGTCCTGCTACTCTGGTGCCACAAACCAGGCACTGTCCCCAATCCTCACAGCTCAGCCAGTGTTGGCAGAAGCCTGGCCTCACCACACCCTCCCTACCACACAGACGGCCCCTTGTCCCTAAGCAAGGATCTCAGGGCTTAGCCAGAGCCAGGCTGGTCGGCCGGACACTGGCCTGGAAGTGGAGCTGAGATCAAGTGTCAGCCAGGTAGCTGGATGGTCCAGGAAAGACTCCAATGTCAGCCCAACAGGTCCCCAGGGAGTCAGCTGAGCTGGGCCACGGGACCAGAGCAGGCCTTAAGGATCCAGGACTGCAAACAGGACACCCGAAGGAACATGGATAAGGGGAGCAAACCCTCATTTCTACAGAGCCCAGGGTTGCGGACAGCATGCTGTCCCCAGCTTAGCAGGGTGCTCACTGATACCAGCTCTCCTTCATTCATCAGCAAACATGTACTGAATGAACTCCTGATGTATCCCAGACTTTGTTCAGAGTGGTGTGAATAGAACAGGAACAGACTGGTGAAGGGCAAGTGGGGAAGGGGAGAGAAGCTAAACAATCCATTTAATAGACAGATTGTTCTGGTATGAACCAACCTGAGAAGGATGACCATGTCAGGGTAAGAGACCAGCTCTGCAAAGGACCTGTGGCAGGGCTGAGGACAGAGCAGGCCAGGCTAATTCTATGTTTTTACCTTTGCCAAAGGCTACCATCGTGCCCTCACTAGAGAGTGCTGGGAAGAATGGCAGAATGAAACTCAGATATTTCTTCCAGTTTGTTTCTGTGCTGCTGAGTATTTTTTTAATGTAGTGACTGGGAGGGGTTGTTTTGTGTTATTTTGTTTTGTTTGAGACAGGGACTCACAACGTAGCCCAGGTGGATCTTGAACTCCTGATCCTCCTGCCTCTGCCTTCCCGGTGCTAGGACTGCATTCAGTTGGTGACGGAGAACAACCTCCTCCTTTGGTCACAGACAATGGATGCTCACATGATTAAGATTCTCAGCATCCCTCAGAAGCGTACCAAAAGGCCTGAGCCACAAATTTCACACCAGTCAGTTTGGATTCTAGCCTCTGGCTCCTGTGGGCCCCTAAAGCTAGGATCCAGGAGTCGCAGAGGGGCCCCCAAGCCCAACATGCATGACCTTGTCCTCTTGACCCACTCTAATCAGCTCCACCCTGGTTACATGGGATTAGATGTCTGGTCCTGAACCCCCCACCAACACCCGATGAGGATGCTTCAACCCCAGGTCCTCCCACTGTGAAGGACTCCTTAGACACAGTTGAAGTACTCACAGCTCACTCCTCGGTTACCTGGTCCCTTAGCCCAGCAGCTCCTATCATGCAGCACTCTGCTCTAGACCACAGCAGTCTGAGCAGCAAGGAGTAAAGGCCTGCTTATCCTGTATTCACTATGACAGAAACCTAGGCAAATACACTCATGTCTTTCTACCATGTCAGAAGGGACCAAATAGCAATAAGTTCACTGTGTCCAATGATTTCAGTGACAGTAACTTGTGATACAATCCACCAACCTCAGAAGCCTGACACTGACGTTCACATCACACAGTACACAGTGAGTGCACCTATATGCCCATGTGCACTACAGGGGTCTATGGGACAGAGATACAAGTTAAAGAGGCTGCCACACAGTTCAAGAGGTTTGGGGAGCTGAGAAACAGTCTGCATTGGGAAGATAACGAATCAGGCATGGCCAGTGTGGGGGTTTCTGGGGTCAGGGTTGGAGGGAGAAGCTGCTGCCTTCCACCACGAGGTGAAAAACCAACGAAGTGGAAAGTCAGTTGTGTCAGATGGTGTTTTGCTGGGGCACACATGTGTAGGAGTACTTTCCTGAAGCAAACACGGGAAAGAGGATGCTCTGCTAAAGCAAGCACCTGAAAAGACACGTGATGAAGGAGTCTTTGCTAACAACACGCATGTACTGGTTCGCCTTACATTGTGTAACTGAGCTCCATTTGTTGTGACCCCATACAGACACCGCCTCTGGTGAGTGGTGGGCTAGAAGGCAGGTTAAAGCATTTAAGAACTGTTATTAAAAATAGGGTTGAGAAAAATTCAAGCCACAGGCCAAGCTGGGTCTGAAGTAGAGAAATGAAGGTTCAAATCCTGGACCAGATGGGCAAACAAATGGATTGGCAGCCAATCCAATAGGCAGTGTCAGGGAGGGGAACGGAACTGAGCCCGTGTGCCAGGGACAGTTAGGGAGTCCTTGGATTGTTGGTCCCTGACACACACACCAGGTATAGGATGATGGGTTGGTGTGGGACCTCACAGTGTCCATCAGTTTATGAGATTCTTATGGGATCCTCGGTCACATGTATCTGGTAAATTCTTGGTCCTGTTTTATCTGGTATGATTTTGATATGTCCATGTATGCCTCACAGTCTTGATTCACCTCAATAAACACAGAGTGGCTCCCTTTCAAGTACCAGAAATATGTCATGCCAACCATGTATCACCCACATAGATGATGCAGTTTCTGGGTCCACCCAGCGGCTGTGGTCATTCTTCTCCCTCAGAATAAAGTCAAAGACCAGATGATGGAAGAGTCACCTAGAGCAATGCAGAGTCCTGAAATCCGTAATTTACGCAGGTAGCCTTATCTGTTCCCATTCTAGCTCCAAAATAGCTGAAACCCTTGAGGGCTGGTGGATTCCAGAGCCCATGGCACAGAACTCACTGGTACCCTCTGGTGGTTGAAAGGAGAACAGACCCTAGCAGGTCTGTGCAGGTCTGTGAAGAGATGTGGGGAAGGAAAGATGAGAACATGAGGTGAAAGCAGATAAAATCAGATAAGAAGGGATGGATAAGTGGAAAATGGTGGGGGATGGTGGGGTATGGTGGGGATGATGAGGGATGGTGGGGATGGTGGGGGATGATGGGG
>JADRCH010000152.1:530765-704592 GCA_019843965.1 Rhynchomys soricoides
TGGGGGATGATATGAATAGGTGGGAGATCTTGGGAATATGGTGGCCACTCAGAGCACTGCTGATGGACTCTCATACTGTGCTTGATGACATCGTCATAACTTCCCTTGCTCTCTGGCTTTTATATGCTTTGCTCATCTTGTTGAGTCCCTTATTCATGTCTCCCCTCAGAAGATTTTCCTTAAGCTATGTTTCTGCCATAGTGGCTGTGACAAGTCATTTAATGACTTCAAACACACAGTTGTTTTTCTGTCTCCCTGTGTCAGATGGGCAGAAGAGCAGCCGGGATAGACTGGCTCCCCCCTGAGACTCTGTAGACAGTCCATGTCTAATCTACATGCCTCTCTTCCCTGGGCCTGAGGCACCATCCTCTCAGAACCAAAATCTGTCTGACTCTTCTCCCTTCCTCAAGACAGTGGTAGGGGTCTCAGGTCAAAGACTTCAAGGAAGCGGGAACCCTTGGAACACCTAGTTCTGGGCAGCCTGATGGGGAGTGGTATATTGTTGGGGATTGATTCCAATGCTTTGATTCAATCAGGAATCTACATGTCCAAATGCTAAAGGTCCTTGTCCCCAATTGGTTTTGATTAATCAATAAAGATGCTAGCGGCCAATGCCTGGGCAAAGGAAGATCGGGCAGGACCCTTAGAGTTGCTCAGGCTAGGATGAAGTGGGGAGGAGAAAGGAATCATGAAGCAGTGGGAGACGGGTGGATGCAGGAGCTGCAGGAGACAAAGCCAACCGGCCATTTGAGAATTCAAGTGAGTGGCCACTGGCCACTTCCACGATTGGGCCTGGGGTAGCAGGGGAAGGCTTAGGAGTGCCCAGCCTTTGAGGTGGCCAAGGCATTTAAAAATAAGCTAGTGTGTGTGTGTGTGTGTGTGTGTGTGTGTGTGTGTGTGTGTGTCTTCCATTCTCCAACCCAGATAGCTCCTGTGCTAAGTGCTCATGTGCAACCAGCCTGGAGACAATGTGTCCTAATTAAGCTTTCCACTGCTGTGATGAACACCATGACTCAAAGCAGCTTAGGCCCCATAGATTCATATATTAAAATGCTTTGTCCCTAGTTGATGGAACTGTTTGGAAATGATTAAGAGGTGTTGCCTTGTTGGAGGAGGTGTGGCCTTGTTGGAGGAAGTGTGTCACTGGGAATAGGCTTGAAGGTTTAAAAAGCCCACACCAGATCCAGTCTCTCTCCATCTCCAACTTGTGAATCAGATGTAGGCTCTCAGAAACTTCTCCAGTACCATGTCTGCCTCCCCGCTGCCATGTTCTCTGACATGATGGTCATGGGCTCATAACAACGTGAGCAAGCACCCAATTAATGCTTTCTTTTGTCAGTAGCCTTGGTCATGCTGTCTCTTCACAGCAACAGAACAGTAAGCTAAGATAGAAGTTGGTACCAGAAGTGGGGTATTGCTGTGACAAGCCTGACCCTGCTATTTGTTATAGAGTGTAGACATTGGGACACTGAATAGTGTCCAGTTGAATGCTGTCAGTAGGAGCTTGGATGACAAGAATCCTAAGAGCACCATGGCCAAAGGAGGCCCAGCTCAGAGGGGTCAGAGGGGAACAATATCAGTGGCTAAGTCAGAGACCATTCTTTTGATATTTTAGCAAAGAATGTGGCTGTTTTCTAGCCTTGTCCTAAAAACCTACCTGAGGCTAAATTGAAGAGTTTTGGATCAGTGTTGTTGCCAGAGAAGAGGTTTCAGGACAGACTGATGTTGACTGGGATATGTGGGTTTAGTCATCACCCTTATGCAGATCTACAATGAAAAGGAGCAAGCAAGGAAAAAAATTAATGCAAAAATGTGCAGGTTGTGGAGAGAAAGAACAGCAGAGTAAGTAAAGTTGAAGGCAAGCCTGCTAAGTGGGATAAAGGGGGTGACCCAACCCTGCAACCTGTGGGAAATGTGATTCAAGGAGGTGGGCTGGTTTAGCTTGAATTAAAGTGGAAACTTCTGGTTTCTTTTGAAAGTCGGTTGTGTTGGGTGGTGTTTTGCTGGAGCAAATACATGAAGGGGTGTTGTCCTGAAGCAGACACAGGTGCAAGGATGTTCTGCTAAAGCGGACACATGATAGGACACATGATGGATTCTTCACTAACGACACACATGTATTAGTTAGCCTTACATGCATTGTTAAGCTCCATTTGCTGTGACTTCATAGAGGGAAACACACCAAAAAACTTCTGGTGGTATGGTGGTGGCTTCTTGCCACTTCCACAGACTCCGGCCGATTGGCAGAAGGACATCAGCTGATAAGACAGACTCACCTGGCTGAGTGTGTTTTGTTGTTTCTGTGTCGCTGCCTTGTAGGGACAACTGAAGCTCAGAAGGCTGAATGTTTGCAAGTGTCAGTTCACAGCCTGCCCTCCCGGACACCTTGAGCTGTCCCTTACCTTCCTGCACAGTTCATCTTGTCCTGTCCCAAAGTCAGGCCCAGACTCATGCAGCAGGGCCTTCTAGCTTTACCCCATGGGAACTCTAACAAAGGAGGCCTGTTCTGCTCTAGCTGGGTCCCTGTCCCTTCCCTCCCAGAAAGAGCTGCCACTCAGGCAGATCAGAACTGGTTCTCTTTTTGCTGCAGGATCCGGCCTCAGGTTCAGAACACCCTGTTTTGACAGAACAGGCCATGAATCGTTCGAGAAATGAAAGTCTAAGAACCTGTGGTATCTAAATTGGGGTTCCAGTAGACTCAGTTGTGTCCATAAAAATCTTTCCTTCACTCTCTGGCAGCCCCTCCCTTAACCTTAACCTTGGTCCTAGCCTTGCCTTCTTCCTGGCGTGCCTCTTCTCCCCTCCCACAAGCTTCTACTTGTCTGTTCCCATATGAAGGACCTTCCTGATCCCAGTCTACTCACGGTTCATGCTGATTCAACCAAGCTGTAGCTTAAAAACCTAATCAAGCACTTGCCAGTTCACAGCTACTGTGTTCTGGGCTGGAATCAAGCTGTGGCTTACACCTGAAGTGGCCCTCAAAAGACCCCTGAGTCCCAGCATGGGGAGGTGGTGGACACTTTAAGGACTGGGCTTAGGTAGAGGTCCAAAGGTCACTGATATTGTGCCCTTAAACCGGCTTGTGGGACTCCTGTCTCCTCCCACTCTCTGTCCTATTTGGTCTTGTTTTGTTTTTGAGATAAGGTCTTATGTTTTTGCTTCATTTTGTGTTGTTTGGTTTGTTTGTTTGTTTGTTTGTTTGTTTTTGGAGGAAGGACGTTTGCAACAGGGCTTCTTATCCCTGGCTGTCCTGGAACTCACTCTGTAGACCAAGCTGGTCTCAAACTCAGATATTCCCCTTCCTCTGCCTCCCGAGTACCGAGATCAAAGGTGTGTGCCTCCATGCCCTCCTGACAGTGTCTTATGATTAAGCCCAGGTTAGGCTCAACTTCAATTCTCCTGCCTTAACCCGCTGAGCACTGGGATGCTGGGTGTACACCACTGTTCCCAGCTCTTGCTCTCTTTTGTTTCTTGGCTTTGAGGTGAATAGGATTCTCCCCTACAGGCATTCTGCTTCACCTCAAATTCATTGATCATGATCTGAACTCCCAAAACTGTGAGTCAAAATAAGCCACTTCCCAGGTGTTACAGTAATAGAAAATGGATTCCTCCTGGCTGGGACTCCTTCCTCTCCCTAGAACTGAAGCTCCAAGACGAAGGGTGTAACTCAGGGATAGAGCCCCTGCCCAATGAGGAGCTGGGCGCATGGCTCAGGGGTGGAGCCTCGCCTAGAATCGCCCAAAGAAAGGCAGGGGGCATGGTCAGGAGTGGAGTCCCTCATTAGAATCTCCCAGTGAGGGGGTAAGGTGTGGAAGGATAGTAGAGTGTTCCCCTATGACAGGCGATGCCTTCAGTTAATCCCCAGCCCCTCTCTGCCACAGAACCTAAGTTCCTTGGGCCAGGAGTCTCTTGAGTTACTTAGAACAACATATATATAGTATCGCTCAGAAAATTCATACTGAGTTACTGACAGTCCCTTAACCTAGTAACTGCTCTCATTCTCCTCAGGGCTCTGCCACATATTATCATATCAAACAGGACCCTGGAGTCCAGTACCAACATGTCTGTTTCCGGACACACCCGACAAACCTTAAAACATTGCCTGTAACAAAACATTGCATGTAACGGAGAATCAGGAGGTGAAGACAGGAGAAGAATTGAGTTTGAGAACAGTCTGGGCTACAAAGTGAGTTCCTGGCCAGCCTATGTTATAAAAATTCAATAAGTGAAGCATCAGATTTCCTCAACATCTTCATTCCTAGCAAGAAAGTGAGGCACTTGACTCCATCCTGGCAACAAGACCTAATGCTTAGCAACCTTGTCATCATAATCTCAGCCCCTAGTAACAGGACCATAACTTTGGTAACAGAACCCAGACACAAGAAAATTTAACCCATCTCTTAGCAACAGGACCCCAGACCTAGCAACATGAAGTCAGCCCCTAGCAACAAGACCTTAGGCTGAGCAGCAGGTCTCCACCCTTGGCAACATGATCCCAAATCTTGGTAACATGGTCCCAGACCTTAGCAACAGAATTCTAGCCTAGCAACCCAGTCTCAGCTCCTAGCAACTGGATCCTAGCCTAACAACATCATCCCTGCCCCTAGCAACAGGATCCCATCCTAGCAATATGGTCCCAGACAATGGTACCAACAGAGCCAAATTCTACAAGGATAACACATATCCCTGCACAGGGAGACCATGAGTGCATGCATCCCTGATCTCTCAGGTCTCCACCTTGGCACTGGTCAGAGCCCCCTAAGCAAGATTTGTGACTGACAGGGAAATGAGAGCCACACTTCCCTCAGCTCCAAAGCCTCCTACAGCCCTAGTATCCTTGCCTGAGAGTGCTAAGGACTGAACACTCAGGTGCCATAGGTTGGGGGCTACAGATACAGCCCACTGCATGATGGGGGTTGGAGTTCATCTATGGGGGTGACATAAGACCAGAGAACTGCGGGCTTGGCTGAAAGCAGAAGGAAGGGCTAAGCTTGTATGGGTGGGGCCAAGCATGGAGAGGTGGGAGGAGGGTGCTGAGCCCGTGGGTAAGTCCGTGGTGGGTGGGGAGGGCTAGAGAGAGGCAATCTCTGATGGCAGGGTGTGGAGTCCATAAGTGTGGCCTTGGATCGACAGGTAAAATGCCAAGAGAAAGGCCAAGTGCTGGCGGGTAGAGTAAGTGGGAACTTCTAGTTCTTTGGAAAGTTAGTTATGTCAAATGATGCTTTAGTGGGGCGCACAGGTGAAGGGATGTCTGGCTAAAGCGAACATGGGAAAGGATGTTTTCCTGAGGCAGACACAGGAGAAAGGGTGTTTGGATGTAGCAGACCCGTGTAAGGACGCGTGATGGCATGGAGGGACCCATGGTGCATGTGTGGCAGAGGAGGGTCTTGTTGGCCATCAGGGGGAGGAGAGGTCCTCAGGCCTGGGGTGTTAGATACCCCAGTGTAGGAGAATGCCACGGAGGGAAGACGATAGTGGGTGGGTGGGTGGGGGAATACCCCCATAGTGGCAGGGGAGGGGGAGGGAATGGGGAGGTTCCGAAGGGGAGATCTGGAAAGGGAGAAACATTTGAAATGGAAATAAGTTATCAAAAAAAAAAAGAAGAAATAAAATTTCCATTAAAATAAAAAGAAAAGGATGCGTGATGAAGGAGTATAGATATGACCTCAGACAGGGGAGCAGATGTCTGGGAGCGGAGCACTGAGCATCGGTTGGCTCTGCCTCACGACCCTTCGCCAACAACATGCATGCATTGGTTCCCCTTACATAGCATTGCTGAGCTCAACTTGTGATAACGCCACGATTGAGAGAAACTCGCCCAAGAACTGCTTGTGATGCTCCTGAAGCAGCTGGCCACTTCCACAGACTCACCTCAGACCTTGTTGGTGAACCTGGCATTTTCTTCAGGATTGAACTACAGCTGCTGGTGTCTGCCTGCCTAGAGGACCGGTCTGCAGCTGCTGAATTGTATTTGGTGTTTGCTGCGGGACTGAACTGCTGCCCAAGAAGATCAAGCTTGCCCCCAAAGGACTACTGCTGAGCAGGTCCACTTCCCCTGTCCTTTTCTCTTCCACTGCCTCTGCTGGGTGCTGGGCTAGAGGAGAGGCTGAACCCTTATTAAAAGTAGGCTGCAAAAAATGTATGCCTACAGTGGGACATGGAGGGGAGGGCTCTGAGTTGGTGGCCAAGTGTATCTGGAAACCAAAATCTACCCCTCTGTAGGGTTAAGGCTGGAGTGGAGTAATGTGGGTTTGGGTTGAGGTGAGGGTAGAGTTGGGGCTGGAGCTAAGGTAGAAGGTTAGGATTAGCATCATGGTTAAATACCTCACGGTCTCTGCTTTGTGCTCCCAGATCCTGATAACCCTTCTCATTCCTGTGTCTAGCCATATGAGTTCTGAGAGATCCCTGAAGTGGAAACTGGAGCTTTAATTTTTTTTCAAAACCTATTTTTAATGATGGTTCTTAAACGCTTTAACTTCCCGTGTAGCCCACCACCCACCAGAGGCAGTGGGAAAGAAAGGATGGGAGGGGGGAAAGTGGACCTGTTTAGAAAGGTTCTTTGGAGCAACTCCCGTCTGTGCTGTCTGGGAATCAGTTAGAAGACAGCAGCAGCTCAATCCACTCACAGGCACCTCACTGATACGCCAACTGTCCAGTCTGGTAGACTCGGGTTAGCAACAGCAGTACTTGACCTAGCAAAGAGAGCCAGGCCTCAGCCTCAGCTCAAGTCAGCAGGAGGGACCTGGAGAGACACCAGGAGAAGTTCTGGGCTGTGCCTCTCCCAGGAAAGTGAAGATCAGCAGAGATTCGAGACCAACATTACATAGCTAGCTGTACCAGCAAGCCAAGCTCTGTCTCTATCACTCTGTCGAGTCCTATTTATACCCTCCAGACGTCACATGTCCTCCACGTGCCTTGCCTCAGCACGTGTGTGCAATCAGCCAGAGTCCAGGAGTCCCAACAAATGCAGCTCAACTACACAATGTAAGACAGACCAATACATGCGTGTCCTTAGCAAAGACTCCTTCATCACTGTCCTTTCACTGCTTGCTTTAGCAGAGCATCCGCTCTCCTGTGTCTGCTTCTGCATCATGAGTCTGCCTTAGCCTTTCACAACGTTCTTCATATGTTTGCCCCAGCAAAACATCATCCAACAAAACATCATCCAATTGACTTTCCAAAGAACCCTTAAAGTTTCCACTTCAGGAAACTTCTGGGGCTGGAGAGATGGCTCAGCAGTTAAAGCACTGACTGCTCTTCCAGAGGTCCTGAGTTCAATTCCCAGCAACCACATGGTGGCTCACAACCATCTGTAATGGAATCTGAAGCCCTCTTCTGGGGTATCTGAAGACAGCTACAGTGTACTTAAGTATAATAAATAAATAAATCTTTTTTTTAAAAAAAAAAAAAAAAAAAAGATGCACAATGTTAAGAAGGCTCCAACAAATGGAGGACAACCCTGGATGGTGTTTGGTGGGCCCTGCCATTCCTTAATGCAGTCGAGACTTCATAGAAAGAAATGCACCAAAAACTTCTGGTGGTGTTCTGGCAGATTCTGCAGAGATGGGACTGTCTGACGGATGTCATCAGCTGATATAGACTAACATGGAGTTTTGCTGAGGTAAGACCCATGGGAGGAGATGTGATGTTTGGGGGGAGTATAAACAGGACTCAACGGACAGTGACGAGTGGGGGTTCTTGTATAGCTAGCTCTGCAACACATAATTGGTGTCATACTGATCTTCACTTTGTTGAGAGGCACAGCAGAGAACTCCTGACATCCCTGCTGGTCCTGGTCGCTCCCACTGACTCATGCTGATTCAGCAGAGGCCTGGCTGGTTTTGCTGGGTAGTGCCACTGCTGCTGCTATCCTGAAACTACTGAACTGGACTGCTGGGATATTCGTGAAGTGTTTGTGAGTGGATTGAGCTGCCACTGATGATTCCTGTGAACTGAACTGCTGATTTCCTGACAACACAGATTGGATTTGCTCCAAAGAACCCTTTCTAACCAGGTCCACTTCCCCCGTGGGCGGTGGGCTAGAGGGGAGGTTAAAACATTTAAGAACCCATGTTAAAAATAAGGTTAGAAAGAATTAAGCCTACAGGTCCCCCACAGTACTGGACCAACCAGGGCCACTACTGGAGGGGGTCCTCAAGTGAGGAGTCAGCATGTTGTCCACTGACTTTTAACAATCAATAGGAAGCCTGAGGTCAGGGTTCCAGGTTGTTCAATCAGGGTAGAGGGCAATTCTGGAAACCAGGCCTTGCTCATGGGTCCCATACACCTGTGACCCCCACCCACACGCCCGCCCCACCCTCAGCCTGCCTGTTGCAGCTGGCTCCTCTCCTGAGAGCAGAGGCAGCAGCTACCAAGCAGTTGTGGCTATAACATGGCACTCTGGTCCTCCAGCGGTGTGAGGAGCCACCAGAAATTCCCCTAGACTCCCAGCCTTTTGGTTTAGCTTTCTCCTCAGAGACCAATGTCCCCATGTACGATGCTTTTTGTCTTGGACATCCAGCTGCCTTGGGGGTCCCAGACCAGTACCATGAGGAGGGGTGAGGGGAGTCTTGTACCTGCCCAGGCACAGGGGACCTGCAGCCAGACCACCCTATCCCAGGCCAGCAGGTGTCACTATGATCCTGGCCAGGAATCTCTGACACCTTCAGCTGCCCAGAGTCAGCCCAGCAGGTATCCGTGGAATCCTCAAGGCCAGAATTCAGTCTCTGTGATTCCTAACACCTCCAAGTTCAGGCAATCCATGGCCAGGCAGATGACTTTCTCCTGCCTATCCTCCAGATGGAAGGCAGCAGCAGCATGAATTTCCTCAGGCCGCCAGGCCCTAAGAGGCAGAACAGACCTTCTTTCTTTTTTCTTTTTTTAATAATCCGTTTTAATGTTGTGTACATTGGTGTTTTGCCTGTATGTATATCTGTGTGAGGGTGTTCAGTCCCCTGAAACAGGAATTGCTGATTGTAACTCAGTAACTCATTTGTGAACTGCCGTGTGGGTGTCAGGAATTCAACCAAGGTCCTCTTGGAAGAGTAACCGGTGCTTTTAACCACTGAGCCATCTCCGTGAGCCAGCCAGCCTGAGCAGACCTCTCATCATTACTTGTGGTTTGTTGGCTTTGGGTTCGGCCATTCCCATAGGCCTCTCACCAGGCCTAGCACAACTTAAAACAGGTGATTTGGAAGCACAACAGCCATGTGGATTGAAGTTGGGTGTCCCACCATGGACAGTAAGTAACCAGGTCTAGACCTACCTCTGTGGGTGATCTGTATGGGACGGAGTGGTTGTGAATCTCAACAGTGCAGTAGGGTTGTGCCATTTTTTAAGTATTCATTTATTTATTTTATATGTGGGTATTTTGCCTGTGTTAACATTTATGCACAACATAATGAAAGCCAGAAGGAGGCCTCAGACCCCTTACAACTGGAATTACAGATGGTTGTATACGGTCATGTAGGTGCTGGGAATCAAACCCCAGTCCTCTGAAAGAACCGTAGTACTCCTAACTGATAAGCCCCCCTCTCTCCGGTCCCTAATTTTGTTTTGTTTTGTATTTATTTATTTTTGGTTTTTCAGTCATGGCCCCTCTACATAGCCCTGGCTATCCTAGAACTCACTATATAGACCAGACTGACCTTGAACTCTCCTGCCTCTGCCTCCTGAATGATTAAAGATGTGCTTCACTATATCCAGCCTTGTGTGTGTGTGTGTGTGTGTGTGTGTGTGTGCGCGCGTTTGTATGTGTCTACGCATTACATTCCATGTAAATGCAAATGACCTCACAGCCCAGAAGAGTATCTTGGATCTCCCTGGAACTGGATTTACAGGCAGTGGTGAGCTAACCAACCTGCATGATAGGGTTCAGGTCCTTGAAGAGCAGCCAGTCCCCTTAACCACTGAGCAATCTCTCCACCTGCTCCCCATACTGTCCTCCACCTGCCCCCACTCCACCCCCAAGCTCCACAGGGTCGGACAACACACCAGTCCAGGAATCTCAGACAGTATCTTGCCACCATGGCCTCTGGGACCCATGCTCCCAGGAGTAGTGAGAGTGCAAAATTGATCATTGACCAATGAACGAAAAGGCCACTGTTGGAGCAAAGCTACCTTCTGGAACCTTCCTCGTGCTGTGGGTAGGGGAGCCAGGATGTCAGGTCTCCTGAGAAGGTTGGACCTCTGTGAGGAGGGGAACTTCCTGTGGAGCCAAGAGGACTTCCTCCTTGCAGGACAATGGCGGGAAGGTGGGGTCGAGGACAGGAGGTGCCCCAGAGAACACAACAGGCTGGCTCTTGGCCCTGCTGGGGACAGATAGCCCCTGGGCCACCAGCACTCGACCCTGTGCCGTCACTGTCTCTGTCTCTCTGATCTGTGTCTGTTTCTGTCCTTCCCTTCTCTGTCTCTGTCTCTCTGTCCCCCCATTCCTCCAGCTCTGGCCTTCCCATGGCTTGTCCCCTCTTCACTATGGCTCCAGCTCCTACCCTCTCTGCCCTACCAAGAACAGGAAGCCCACTGTTTTGCAGGTGGAGTCAGGACTGAAAAGAATGTCCCTTAAGACCTTCAAGGAAAGCAGGAACCGCACCTTCAGTCCTCAGCGCCTTAGCCTGCCAGGCTCCTGCTGACCCCTCCCCACCTGGCCCTAGTATCACAGGAAGCTGGGTCAGGGGTGGGGAAGTAGCCCATTCACAAGGTCTGCTGCCCCCCACCCGGGTTAAGAGCCCAGCTTCCCGGGAAGGGCCCCTGTCTTGGAGTCACCTTCCTGCACAGCTTCCGGGCACTAGTGCATGCTGGGCAAGGGGTGGGGGATGGGGTCCAGGCAACTGCAGCCCTGAACACACACATACACACACACACACACACACACACACACACCTGAGCCTGGTGTCCACATCTCAGTTTCCCCATTGTGATACCAGTCTCCACCTGCCACACACTCTCTCACTGGTGCCTCAGTTTCTACTTCTAAGACAATCCCCACAGTTTGCATGTTGGGCAGGAGGCAGGGGTCATGGCTGGAGCAGACAAGGTCTCACCCTGCATAGTCAAGGTTTCTGTTGCTGAGATAAAACACCATGACCAAAAGCAACTTGGGGAGGAAAGTGTTTATTTCAACTTACACATCCTGATCACAGCTCTTCATGAAGGAAAGCCAAGGTAGGAATTTGGAGGCAGGAGCTGATGCAGAGGCCATGGAGGAGTGCTACTTACAGGCTTGCTCAGACTGTTTTCCTATAGCATCTAGGACCACCAGCCCAGGAGTGGTACCACTCACAGAGGGCTGGGCCCTCCATCAATCATTATTTTTTTTAAAGAAAATACCCCACAAGCCTGCCTCCAGACCAATCCGGTGGGAGCATTTTTATCAACTGAAATTCCCTCTTCCCAAATGACCCTGCTTATGTCAAGCTGCCAACCCCTAGGCAAGCGCACTCCACATGCTTGAGTGGAGACAGACGTCAAGTGTCCACAGATACCTTAGGAAGGCAGAGGAGGCTGGAAAGGGAGGTGGGAGGGTCTTGGAGACTGGAGATGGCAGAGCAGGGGTGCAAAGGTGTGGCTGCCTGTGGCAGGAACATGGGAAACTAGCCTGCTTTC
Organism: Rhynchomys soricoides; assembly: GCA_019843965.1. Taxonomy (NCBI): domain Eukaryota; kingdom Metazoa; phylum Chordata; class Mammalia; order Rodentia; family Muridae; genus Rhynchomys; species Rhynchomys soricoides. The sequence continues at coordinate 542,370 of JADRCH010000152.1, forward strand.
TCTGCAATCCCCTCAAGCTTGGGGGTGTTGATATGCAGCTGGTGTTCCTCAGTAAGACTGTAGGCTAGGAGAGAAACACGGGAGAGACGGTGTGCTGACCTTGGAGGAAAGTGGGGGAGAACTCGTAAGAATGTATGATATTCTCAGAACCCCACAGTGAGGCCTAGAATCTATGGGTCTGAGTTTCGCTGCAGCTGGGGTGTGGGAACGGCCTCTTAGGGCAGGGAAAATGAAGAGCGCTAGACTGCATTTACCCTCTTCAGCTGCTGTCGGGTGCTGAACTTGAGATACACGGTTGGGGTGGGGGTGGAGGATGTAGGAGGGCAAAGCTGGGGTTCCCTGGCTCCCAGGCATCCAGTCACCGCCAGAAAACCACATAGAGGAGTCAGGAATGGAGGGTTGTGGGTCCCCAGGCCTGCAAAGGCCTAGGGGCTGGAGGCTCCCAAACCCCTGTACATTCAGATGCCACTGTTGTGTCTCGGGGAGCTAGGAACAGAATTGGGGGGCCGAGGGCTACGATGAGCCCAGAAAGCTCAATGATGATTGTCCTTAGCTTAGCAGCAGTTGTCTAGGAGCTCAGGGGGCCTTGTGCAGGACACTCAGGCTGCAGCTTGGTAGCGAAGGCTTCCTCTGTGCTACCCAAGGCATCCTTGATGAAAAAGACAGTCCTTGGTTCCAAACTGTTTGATTGTACATCGTGGAAAATGGGTGCATACCTCCTCGGGATGGACCAGAGATTAAATACCTTTTGTAGGAAGGAATGTCTAGGAAGGGAAGCTTATTGGCTTCAGGGCCTCTAGATACCTCATTAGCATGGAGGACTTTGTTCTGGGCTATGTGACCACAGGTCACATTTCCTTTTGTGGGAAATGTGGCACATGTTCCAGGCCAGGAATCTGGTAGGGAGCAGGAAGCCGCCTACCATCTCAGGTGGGTGCCTGGGTTCCAAGGATTCTGAGCCTGCTTAACTGTACCAAGTTTCCTGGCAAGGTCACTGTCCCACAAGGGTCCACCAAACCTAAGTCTCCACATTGCAGGTCAAAGTGAGTCAGCCTCAGACCCCAGGCTCTGTCAGGCCTGCAATGAAAGGATGAAGACTTAGGGGACAACTGGTGACTTATTCCAGACACACATCACACAGAACTCAGGTGCCAGGAGAACTCCCACACTGATACACTTGGCCGGAGGACCCCTACCATCCAGAACCAGGCTGGGCCCCTCTGCCACCCTCATGCGGCCACCTGTGGAAGTGAAGGCACAGCTTTAGCCAGCTGGGTGGGTGGAGCAACCTAGATCTGGCAGATTTCCATGCACTTGACCCACCATGGTGACCCACCTCCAGCTTTTAGCTTCAGCCTTCCCATCCATAGAACTAGGGCCTGGAGCCTTCCCAGACCTTCCCTGCCCATCTGTAACAACTGTGTTCCAGGGTCCCTGCCTCACCTCTAGCCTCTGCTTCTCTGCCTCCTACCAAGTGGGGGTCGAGCTGGGAAAGCCCCCTGGGAAATTCCCACAGAGCAGGCAGAAGGGGGCGGAGAGGCAGGGTCTCAGACAGTAGGAAGCTGCCAGCCCACTATTATTTAAGCCGCTTCCCCTGGCGGTCACAAGCCAGAGAGGCAGGCATGGAGTCCATCCTGGCCCTCCTGCTGACCCTGGCCATGGCACCCTTCCAGCTCAGCAGAGGTAAGCAGGGATGTGGGGGAGGAAAGGAGATTTTGGGAGTGCTATGAAAATCCACGGCTTTGAGAGGGTGGTCTAGGGAAGTGGGGCTCTTGCTGTTCTCTAATCAAGGCCCAGGAATCTGGAGCAGAGGTCTAGAGCCCTGCAGTCTAACCCAGGCTCAGGGCTGGAATCTAGGATCAAGTTGCCCCAAGACAGCTTTAATGCTCTTACTCCTCAGGCCAGTCCTTCCAAGTGAATCCTCCAGAGCCTGAGGTAGCTGTGGCCATGGGCACATCCCTCCAGATCACCTGCAGCATGTCCTGTGACAAGGGTGCAGCCCGGGTGCACTGGCATGGCCTGGACACCAGCTTGGGCAGTGTGCAAACCCTCCCAGGCATCAGAATCCTCTCCGTACGAGGCATGCTGTCAGACACAGGCACTCGTGTATGTGTGGGCTCCTGTGGGAGTCAAAGCTTCCAGCACTCCGTGAAGATCCTTGTGTATGGTGAGGCCCATGCTGCCTTTCTAGGTGCAACCCACCCCAGGGGAACCAGGACCTTGCACCATACCAATGCCATCACCCACCAAGTCCCCACGCTCCACTGCCTCCCCCTACTGTAGACCTTCAAGGCTGACATACCCACCCTTCCTGTCCCAACCACCTGAGGCCATAGCTGGCTATCACTCCCAACTCTGCCTAGCTCAGCCCTGACCTCCAAGCTCAGCCCTGGGCCCCACTATCCATCCACAGCCTTCCCAGACCAGCTGGTGGTGTCCCCGGAGTTCCTTGTACCTGGACAGGACCAGGTAGTGTCCTGCACAGCCCACAACATCTGGCCTGCAGTCCCGAACAGTCTCTCTTTTGCCCTGCTACTGGGAGAGCAGAGACTGGAGGGTGCCCAGGCCCTGGAACCAGAGCAAGAGGAGGAGATGCAAGAGGTGGAGGGCACACAGCTGTTCCGAGTGACACAACACTGGTTGTTACCCACCCTGGGGATCCCCGCCCCTTCTGCCCTTTACTGCCAGGTCACCATGCAGCTGCCCAAACTGGTGCTGACCCATAGAAGGGAGATTCCAGGTAAGGCCCTGGGTCCTACCTGCCTCTAGGCTCAGCAGCTCTGGAGCTTGGACAGTGAATGCCCCCCCCCCAAAGATCCCCAACAAAATTGTTCAATGTCTGTCCCACAAGGCAGCCAAAGAAAAGATTAGTTCAAAAGATAAGGGCCTACTCTGTGCTAGCCCCAAAATGATATTTCCGTCATTTTCTGTTCAAAAATTCTTGGCTTTGCCTAGCTGGGTGATATTGGTGCACACCTTTAATCCCAGCAGTCAGGAGGCAGAGGCAGGTGAATCTCTTGAGTTTGAGGCCAGCCTGGTCTAGAGAGTGAGTTCCAGAGCAATCAGGGAAACCCTGTCTTAAAAATACAAACAAGGGGCTGGAGGGATGGCTCAGTGGTTAAGAGCAGTGGCTGTTCTTCCAGAGGTCCTGGGTTCAATTCCCAGCATCCACATGGTGGCTCACAACCATCTATAACTGTGGTCCCATGGGATCTAATGTCCTATTCTGGTGTGCAAATGTGCAGGCATATACATAAATAAATCTTGGGAAAAGGGGGGGGGGAGAAAATACAAAGTAAATAAATAAAATAAACAGTGGCCTGATAGACTTACATAGGAGCCAGTACCTACTAACTGTTCCATGTCACCAGCTCCTGGTCCTAACTACCATGACACCCTATGTCTCTTCAGTGATGGAGGAGGGGTGTTGGAGGGGATCTGGACCAATACTGGATTGCAGAGGAGGAAAACTGAGGCTACAGGAAGAACATTCATTCTGTTTGCAGTCCTACAGAGCCAGACCTCACCTGAGCCCCCCAACACGACCTCCTCTGCTGAGCCCTACATGCTGACCTCAAGTATTGCTGAAGCAATCTCCACTGGGCTCAACAGCACAGCCCTGCCTTCTACTCCTCCATACCCCAGGCTTAGCCCTAGGACTCTGAGCTCCAAGGGACCCTGCCACCCCGAAATCCACCAGGACCTGGAGGCAGGCTGGAAGCTACTCTGTGAAGCATCCTGTGGGCCTGGAGTGACTGTGCGCTGGACCTTAGCTCCTGGTGACCTGGCAGCCTACCACAAGAGGGAGGCTGGGGCCCAGGCATGGCTAAGCATGCTGCCCCCAGGTCCCATTCCAGAAGGCTGGTTCCAGTGCCGCATGGACCCTGGCGGGCAGGTGACCAGTCTATATGTTCCTGGCCAGGTGACCCCAAATCCCTGTGAGTGCTGGGGCCTTGGGAGGTAGGGACAGCTGGAACTAAAACACTAGTAGGGTTTCTGTGCCATGCATAGCTCAGTTTCCCCTATGTTCAGTATGTTTTCCTGCCTGTGAGATCACTTAGAACTCAAAGCACCTTGCAGACTTTCAGAGGCAGGGAGATCCAGTGAAACAAACATTTAAAAGGTTTTTAACCTTGGTTTCATATGCCCGAGGCTGGCTTCAAACTCGTTTCATAGCTAAAGGTGACCGTGATCCTCTTGCCTCAGCCTCCTCAGTGCTTAGCTAACAGGTGCACACCACTGTGACACACGTTTTAATGGCTGAATTTTAAAATATGTTAATTGGGTCTGGCGCAAAGGATGGCTCAGAAGTTAAGAGCACTTACTGGTTTTGCAGAGGACCTGGGTTCACTACTCACATGTTGGCTCACACACACCTGTAACTCCAGATCCAGGGCATACAACCCACACTTCTGGCCTCCAAGAGCACCACATTCATGTGGTACACATATGTACATGCACGCTAAGAACTCCTGCATATCACAATAAGGCAGCCAGGTGTGTTGGTGCATGTCTTTAATCCTAGAACTCAGGAGGCAGAAGCAAGACACTCATAACCACTTGTAACTCCAGTACCCAGAGACTTGATGCCCTCCTCTGACTTCCAAAGGTACTTGCATATATGTGGTATGCACACAGACATACACACACACATATATATAAACAAAAAATAAACATTAAAAAAATAAACCTTAAGCCAGGTGGTGATGGCATGCACCTTTAATCCCAGAGGCAGGCGGATCTCTTGAGTTCAAGGCCAGCCTGGTCTGCAGAGTGAGTTCCAGAACAGCCAGTCAGGACTACATAGAAGACTCCTGTCTCAGAAAAGCAAAATAAAACAGACAAAAAAGAAACAAAACAAAACATAGAACTAAGCTGGGCATGATGGCGAGCAGCTATGACCTAAGTACTTGGGCAGTAGAAGCAGGAGGGCCAATGTCAGCCTAAGAAAACCTCTCTTTAAGTATGTTTTCATTCTTCCATGCTGTCTTTGAGTACGTCTAGTAGGGTGGCTGTTTTATACCCAAGTAGAGGCTGGCTAGTTGAGAAGTCCACTTTTAAGCTGCAAGGGCCTATGTACAGCTCCCTCTGTGGAGCCCGCAGGAACTGGGACTGATGACAGCTTTTCTTCCACTCTTTCAGCCTCCATCGTTGCCCTGTGGATTGGCAGCTTGGTGCTGGGGCTGCTTGCACTGGCCTTCTTTGCCTATCGCCTGTGGAAACGCTACCGGCCAGGTCCTCACCCAGATACCAGCTCATGCACATTCCTATGAAGCTCGATTATGTCAGACTAAGGGAGGCAGAGGGTGACCAGCTAAATAAAGGCCCCACTGGCATATTCACTCGTACTGTGAATAGAGAGGCTTTATGCATCTCCTAGCCCTACACCCAGAGTCCCTGAAGACAGGCACACATCCCAGTCTACCTTGGTAGGCCTCAGCAACAGACAAGAGGATACTAGAGCGGGAAATGCCTGCACTTAACAAGAATAACTAAGGAGGTACCCAATGGCCCGAAAAAAGTACTTGGGGTGGGGGATAACCTGGGAAAACACGAAGAGTGGTATGGATGCAGTACAAGGGAATAAAAATGATGTCGGTAGATAAACAGCCAAAGATTAACAGAAGAGGGACATGCAAGGATACTAGAGAGCCACAACAGTTAAGAGTTACGACAAGAGCAACCCCCTCTGGTGGTCAGGAAGGGTAACAATCAGGGGAAGGAAGGGCAATCTGGTGAAGACTCAGCTCAAGTGCGCCAAAAGCCCGGGAGAGCCCAGGCCGAGTACACAGCCTGAGAGCAAACACAGAAAACAGTCTGAATCCGGTTCTCAGCCCTAGATAAGCTTGGTAGGGTTTCTCCGGTACCCTGGATGCCTGGTTGCTAGGAGACTTAGGTAGACTTGCCCACTACTAAGATGGCTAGGTATCGTGCTTCAAGCCAGAAACCAAGCCCTTCCTGAGGGACCATTTTGAAGTCTGGCAAGCTCACGATTCCAGACCGAAGCTAGAAAATGCAATCATGGAGTAGCGGGAGAGACGCAAACAGAAAATGCCAATTAGGGCACAGGAGGAAATGTAGTTTGCGCTTGTCACTATCAAGGCTCTCAGAGAGGGTGCAGGTGCCACTGCCCTTAACAAAAATGGCCGTCCGGGGACGGTGCCTCGTCGCGCCGTGAATTATGGCGGCGCTTCCGGTCCCGCTGCCCCCAGCAAAGATGGCGGCAGTGGAGAAACGGCGGCCGGCAGTAGCACCAGCGGCCAATTTCCCGGACAGTGGCCGTACGTCGGTGTCTCAGGCGGTGGCGGCGGCTGAGAGCGAGGAGGACTTCCTACGGCAGGTCGGCGTGACGGAGATGCTGCGTGCAGCCCTCCTGAAGGTGCTGGAGACCCGGCCCGAGGAGCCCATCGCCTTCTTGGCGCACTACTTCGAGAACATGGGTCTGCGCTCGCCAGCCAACGGAGGCGCCGGAGAGCCCCCGGGCCAGCTCCTCCTGCAGCAACAGCGCCTGGGCCGCGCGCTGTGGCACCTTCGCCTGGCTCACCACTCTCAGAGGTGCGGACCGATGGCGGGCGGGAGTGCCAAGACTACAACTCCCGACAGGCCCCGCGCGGGCGCAATTCGCAACCGGCGCGGGGCGTTTCCGGGAGTAGTGGTCGATCCTCTTTTCCCCGGCCTGGTCGGCTTGGGGAGGAGTGGTGGCCGGGTTAAGGCTCCCGGCATACGTCGCGTCGATTTCAGCCGCAATGAGCGCGGCGAGTACTGGAAATTGTGGTCCTGGTAGGAAGTGTTGGGAGTTGTAGTCCATCCGTTGCATGAGCTTCCAAATGATGAGGGCTTGAAGGGGGTTGCTTTTGAACCAGGATCCATTTTGACCTCGCAGCCCAGGGTTTTGGAGGTCAAGAAGCCCAAGGTAGCATAGTTGTGGTGCTTGTCCAGGAGATGGGCAGCCTGTGTACTGAGGCCCCAGCAGTGTACTGATGCACCCGAAGAGCACAGACTGGTCTAGAGCAGGATTCACAACCCTGCGAGGGAGCTCCGCAGTGGGAACAGTTCCAGTGTAGAAGATGACTGAGAACACTTTTTCGTTGCGTAGTGAATGAGGGAAGCTGATCAGTAGGCATCATCAACCAGTGGGTGCCTGAGTTCTCAGCGTGGGAGTGGCTTTACAAAAGGTGCATGGAGGAATACTCAGGAGGACAGAGGAGGGGAGCATAAGGTGGAAGATGTTGGGCAACAGTGACTCCTGCTTTCCCTAGGGAAGTGAAGGTCCAGAAATCATACATTTCCTGCTGAGCAGACCAGACATACCTGGACCAGAGGGAAGGGACTCAATGTCCAGATAATATCCAGGAAGGGAAATGTGGGGCATGGCGGGCTGATGTGGCCAGGGTGGGAGGGGCACAGGCACAAAGGCAGGAGACCTCAAGGTGGGCAGTCTTCAGCTGGGGCAGGAATGAGGATGTGAGTGGGGAAACTGAAGGCATCAGCAGAGAAGTACGCACACAGGTGCCCCAGGGGAGAAGCAGGACTCACCCCAGGACCTAGTGTTATACCACTAACTGTCAGCCACATAGGAGAGCAAGAGGCATGGAGAGGGCAGGGGGGAGGGGGAGCCAGCAGGCAGGTAGAATCCCCAGAGGTGCATCTAGGGTGACCCTAGTAGCAACAACTATGTCACTCTGATGGCTCACAGAGCTAGGCTCTCTCTTCCCCAGGGAAAACCACTGCTTCCCACCTCAGACCCTGTGAATGATATGTATGGAGAAAGTGAGTCCTTGTGCAATGACCCTGAGCCTCCACACATGGCAGCCCTGCCGCTGAGGTCTGTCAGCAGAAGCCAGGCCAGTTCCCAGGACCTGAGGGGCTGAGTTTGTGAGGCTACCAGAGCATCAGATCTGGGAGGAGTCCCTCCCAGGTCTCTATAGGCCATGGCCATGGTGCCCCCATCAGTCACCTCCCTGCCAGCCTGTGAGAGCCACTTAGGTTAAGTGTTCAACCCAGAAGATGGCTGAAGCTTTGGCCACCAGAGGCCAAGCCAGGAGTCACACCCATGGGCTGCAACCCCTGCAAACCTTCCTAGCTACCACACTGTGATGATGGCAGGAGAGAGAGACACTGACCCTACTGTCCCGAAGCTTTGTCATTTTCATGACTCTCTTAGGGCTCTTTTGACCAAGCAAAACTATGTGACTTAAAAGAACTGAATTACTGGCTGGTCACATTGAAAGACTACCCAGCCTAAGCTTCCCTCTGCCACCAGCCATTCCTTATGAGGCACCTTGCAGGGTGCTGTCAGTATCCATGCCTCCACCCCACCCTTGCCAGGAGCTCCCTGAGTGTAAAGCTGGAATGGGTTTGTGCCCCTATACATCATCCCAGCCCTGCCACAGGGAAAGCCACTGGCAGGAGGGATGAAAACCTGATGGTGGTACCGCACACCTTTTAATCCAGCACTTTGGAGGCAGAGGCAGGCAGATATCTGTGAGTTCAAGGCCAGCCTGGTCTACAGAGCAAGTTCTAGGACAGCCAGGGTGCTACACAAAGAGACCCTGTCCCAAAAGAAAGAAAGGGGGAAGGGGCTCCCACTGCATGTGTACAATGCTCAGCACTCAGGGAGAAGTGCACTAAGTGGAGCCCCAGCCCAGGCTCTCCCAAAGCTGGAGCTCACCTGCCACATCACTTGTCAGTGACTCAATGGTGATCCCCAGGAGTGGATGTGAGCCACCTGAGAGGTGAGTGTCCTTGTTCCAGGCCATAATTATCCATCCTGTGGCTGTAAACAGCCAAAGACAAGGTGGGTGGTGCCTTCCTCCTGTGCCAGCACAAGATCATGTGTGTCATCCATCCTTCCAAGGATTTGGAGGTGCAGAATTGGGGTTTGCATTCCATAGGTGAGCAGACCAAGGCTCAGAAGCAATGACAGAAAGCCATTGACCCCAGAAAAGCAGATCTGGACCTGGTACAGGAACCAATCAAGGGCCCAGGCCTTGTGCCCCTGGCCATCACTGTCAGAGAAACTAGAATCAGGACAAGAGAGCTGATGACTATGTGTGAACAGGTGTATCAGTCAGGAAGAGCTGCGTTGTGCCTGCTGTAACAAATAGCCCCAGCAGCTCCATAGCTCCTATCACAGCTGAACCCTGCTGAGTGACCTTCACAGTCTATCCTCTGGGCATCTGCTACAGCTGGGTAGCACTTATTAAACACCTACTATACAATTCTAGAAGGTGAAGCATCTAAGGAGGCCAGGGTAGAGCAGACTACCCTCACTGTGAAGCTGAGCCACATAAAAACCAGAGTAGGGTCCACTGTCAGACAGTTACTCTCTGGGTCCTGCATTCAGACTGTCAGCCTCCTCAGAGTCTGTGTACAAGGCTGTGTTCATGGTCACATCTGTGATCCACCAGAAAGAACCCCATCCTGGGTTCAGGGAAAGAGCCACCTGACTCAGCACACTTCCCCTATGCACACTAGCTCTTAGTTGAGAATATGAATTGGCCACAGGTCTGTGACTCAGTAAAACTTTATTTATAAGCCAGCCACAGTGGCTAAGGCAGGAAGATCATGGGCTCAAACCTCAGCCTCTGAGAGCCCCTGCTTCAAAATAAAGAGCTGGCTTGCCACAGGATGGCTGCATGAAGACACCATGCTAAGGCTTAGTGAGTAGGGGGTGGCAGTAAGGACTGGTCTTGCCCCTCAGGCCTTGTGCTCAGGGCACAGTCAATGATCCCTTCATAGATGCCACCACCATATCTGCCAATCAGTTGAATGGTCACTTAGTTGAGAGCCAACTGAGCTCGAACAGGGTTTAGTTGGCAGAGTGCACAAAGGTCCCAGCCCCATCTGAACTGATCACGATGGCACTCAGAAGGTAGAGACAGGAGGATCAGCAGTTCAAGAACATCCTTAGTATCATAAAGTTCAAAATGTCCCGGCTACATGAAACCCTCAAAAAGAGCCCCCCAATGGCTTGCCCAGTAAAGGTGCTTGCTGAACCTACAACCTGAGTTCAATTCCTGGAATCCATGTGAAGATAAAGAGGATCCAACTCCGAGTTGTCCTCTGAACCAGGCATGGTGACACATGCCTTTAATCCAGCACTCCAGAGGCAGGCAGATCTCTGTGATCTTGAGGCCAGCCTGGTGTACAAAGTGAGTGCCAGGACAGCCAGGGCTATACAGAGAAACCCTGTCCTAAAAAAAATAGGGGGAAAAAAAAATTGTCCTTGGACCACCATGCATACACATGTATGCTTATGATTAATTGTTTTTAAGACAAAGTCTCACAATATAGACCACGCAGGTCTTGAACTTACAGAGATCCACCTGCCTCTGCCTCTGAGTACTGGGATTAAGAGATGCATTTTCATCTTAAATATTATTTTAAATTTGTTTAAGTATGAGTATTTTGTCTGAATGTGTGTGTACGCACTATGTGCATGCATGCCTGACACCTGCCTCAGAGGCCAGAAGAGGGCATCAGATCCTCTGGGACTGGAGCTACAGATGGTTGTGAGCCATAATGTTGGTGCTGGGAATCGAACCCAAGTCATCAATAAGGCCTACCAACTGAACCATCTCTGCAGCCTCTGAAATAAATTTTAAGAAAGCAAACACTTGGGGGTGTCTGGTGCTCTAAAGAGAAGCAAACAAATGAGCTGAGATGGGTCTGGAAAGGCCCCAGGTGGCCAGCCAGACTGGGGGCTGCTGACACCCCACTATCCCTGCAGGACAGCCTTCAACAACAACGTGAGCGTGGCCTACGAGTGCCTGAGTGCCAGCGGCCGCAAGAAGAAGCCAGGGCTGGACGGGCGCACGTACAGCGAGCTGCTGAAGCGTGTTTGCAGGGATGGTGGGGCGCCTGAGGAGGTTGTGGCGCCGCTGCTGCGCAAGATCCAGTGCCGGGACCATGAGGCTGTACCTCTGGGCATCTTCCGAACCGGCATGCTGTCCTGCTTCGTGCTGCTGGAATTCGTGGCGCGTGCCGGTGCCCTCTTCCAGCTGCTGGAGGACCCTGGTCTAGCGGTGGCTGATCGGCGTGTGGGCCAGGCCGTGCTGGACACGCTCGAGGGCGCGCTGAGTGCAGGAGACCTGGCAACGGCGCCCACACACTACCTGGAGGCCGGTTCCCGCCTGGGCCCCGACAGCCTGGCGCGTGCCCTGGACAGGGCAGCAAGTGGGCGACGACCCAGCGCGCCCATGGCACGTGAGGAGTTCCTGGAGAAGGCTGCAGCCCTCTTCATCGCCAAGGTCAAGCCGGTGGGCTAAGCCCACGACGCACCCACACCCCACCACCTGCCCAGGAATGTGTGGACTTGGGACCTGCAAACTGGTGTCCCAGCATCCTGCACAGGGTCATCACCCAGGAAGGGGGACCCGCTTGGACCCTGCAGGACCAGCACCTGCAGCTCAGTCCCCTCTGTACTGGCCTGCCTACCCCAATCACAGAAATAAAATCTAAAAAGACCCGGCCTTGCTGGTCACCTGTGTGCAGTGCCCTGGCCATTGCCATGAACTGCAGCTCCCCCAAGATCCCTTGGAATCACCAAAGATGAGGGGAGACCAGGATATTTCTGAGTAGAGCACGTCTCTATTGACCCCATGACTACACCCCTAAGCTCCTCATGGGGGATTCTAGGCTTGGGCTCTATGCCACCAGCCCTTAACAGGGTGGCGGTGGGAGGAGGGGGGTATTTGGGGATGAGGCTCTACCCCGACCACGCCCCCAGCCCCTTACTGGGGAATTCAAGGCAGGGGCTCTATTCCTTAGCCAGGCCCTCAGCCTTCTTTAGAGTTTATTAAAGCTTTATTTTGTGATGGTCAGAAGACAGCTTGGAGAATCACATCTTCTTCCACTAACTAAACCCAGGTAGCGTCTTGACCAGCTGAGCTATCTCACCTGCCCTTGTTATTTTGAGACAAGGTCTCAGTTGCCTGGGCTGGTTTGAACTCTTGACCCTTCTACCTAAGCTTTCCATCAGCTTGAGTGACAGTGGGAGCTACCATGCCCAGCTACCTCCGTGCTTTCTAAATCCCACGTTTCATCAGAGACAAGCTAGACCTGTCCCATCTCTCAGTACTGGAACATGAGCCAATCAACACTGACCAGAAAAGAGATTTCTAGAAACTCTACTTCTCTGGGAGCTCACAGGAAGGGAAAATTAGTGGCCCCTCCATGGAGAAGCTACCCATGGACCAGGACATCAGAGTGAGGCCACATGTATTCTGCCTTGCTAGCTCAGGCAATCTATCCTGCAGGACTTGGCTGTTGTGATGAAGCCCCCTGGGGCTGGAGGAGGCGTGCATTAAGAGCCTGGATGTGTTCTAATAGGGGTGGGCATGCGCAGAGCCTGTATTTATCCCAACCCATAGCTTCCTAAGGAAGGATCCTCCCCCTCTCCCCACCTCCACTGCACTGGTCACAGACCACCCTGATCTCCTTGACACACTATAACCCCAGCTATCTGAGGGAGTCTGCAGGTGTCAAACAGGGAATTGAACCACCGGAAGAGATAATGAAAACCTGGCACAGATTGACTTCATCAACCTGGATCAGACTTTCCGGAGTCTAATGCCAGGTGGTTCACTGCCAGCAAATTTGTAACAGTACAATTTGGGAAGAGGTTTCCAGGAAACAATCACTCCAATTCCAGGTACACAATAAAGCTTAAGGTGTGACTACATAGAAACTCCTACAAAATACATGTGACCATGACTGAGCCAGCTCAGTCAACTGGGTCTCAAGGGAGGGAGCAAGGATTGAAAGAAAAAGACAATTAGACAACACTGTAGCATGACCCCAGCCTGTTCTGAGGCTGAATCGGGTTTATTTTTCTCCAACCTGCTTTTATACCATTCTAAATACATGCAAAAAATAAGGGTAGTCCTAAGGTGTAAACAGAGTAGTTAAGGAACAAAGCATAAACAAAGGTCCCATGATTACTGTATTCAGAGTCTCAACAAGACCCATCAAGGTACAAAGTACACGTTCTGCAGCAGTGTTAATCTTGAGCTTTGTATTAGCCCAAATGTAAATATTCTTACCAGAGCCTACTTCCCTGTCCTAGCCCAAGGTCTTATTTCTGCCAAGTTTCTAGAGCGGCCCCAAGAGCTCTCCACATGACTGGAGGGTGGGTTTTATAACTGAAAGGCCTCAAACCTAGTGTCACCTCTTAACTGAGCATGCAGGTCAGCGAACCACAGCATCCACCTGGGGCTGGGAATGAACCCAGAGCCTGGAAGAGCAGGCAGTGCTCTCAACCACTGAGCCATCACTCCAACCCATTGTTGGTTTTGGTTTTGTTTTTTGAGACAGGGTTTCTCTTTGTAGCCCAAGCTATCCTAGAACCAGGCTGGCCTCGAACTCAAGAGATATACCTACCTCTGTCTTAGGAGTACTGGGATCAAAGGCGTGCACCACCACCACCAGGCATATTTATTTTATCTACGTAGGCTGTTTCTCTGCTGCAGTTCCTTTAGCACCAGGTACAGGGACTGTACTTGTAGGATGTATTTTTCACAACCTACTTTAATAAGGGTTCAACCCCCCTCTAGCCCACTACCCACCAGAGGTGGTGGGAAAGAGAGGTTATTAGGGTACGGGCAAGTGGGCCTGGGTAGAAAGGGTTCTTTGGAGCAATTTCAATCTTCATTGTCCTCAGTCCAGTCCACTAGCAAACACCAAACACAAATCAGCAGCTGCAGACCAGTCCACTCAGTAGACACCACACATGAACCAGCAAAGGGCAATTCAGTCCATAAGAAACCACAAGGCTCACCAACCGGCCCAAGTTCGCAGAAGCAGCAAGAAGCTGCAGGAACCTCATGAGAAATTCTTTGCTGAGTTTCTCTCTACGAAGTCACCACAAACAGAGCTCAGCAATGCAATGTAAGGTTAACCATGCATGTTGTCAGCAAAGACTAGCAAGGCAAAGCAAAGCAAACCAATGTTTCCACTCCCACTGTCTGTGAGGTCATGATGTTTGTGCAGGAATAGAAACCCTGACTAAGACAGCCAGCCCCAGCCAGTCCATCCCACATCTAAAGGCAGAGGCAACACCCTTGCTAGTGATTCCTTCCTCCCTCTTCAGCACCTACAGATCATCCGTCTTCTGGTCTCCCTGCCTCTCACCCTCCTGCCTTCCTCTAAGGATCCTAGGACAGTCTCTAATGCCAGACACTGCACTGGAGACCAGACAGAGATTTAGTAACACTCATTCTCCTTTGGGCAAAGTTGTCCATGCAAAGCAAGTAGCCCTGTAGACCCCTCTCCATTCCTCAAAGAACCATAGCCATACGCTTGGCCATTGCCTCCGGACCCATCGTGTGCATTGCTGTGGTTACCACTGGGTGACACGAGAGTGTTTCACACATTTCTTGTTTAGTGAGACTGTCTTGTGTAGCCCAACTTGGCCATCTCATTATATAGCCGAGGATAGGCTTGAACTCCTGATACTCTTGTCTCCACCTCCCAGGTGCCAAGATGTCAGGTATGAGCCACCATGCCTGATTTATGTGGTGCTGGGAATAAAATTCAGGACTTCATGCTTGCTGGGCCAGCTCTACTATCTGTAAGCACTCTGCCCAAACCCAAGACCAGACCAGACCAGACCCACCCCAACCCACACCAGCTTAGCTGCACCCCTGATCCAGCCTAGCCTCAACCCCAACCCCAGCCTATACCCAGCCTACCATCAACTCCAGCTCCAACCCTTACCCCCTGCCCAGCCCCAGACCAGACCCTGCCCAGCCCCTGCCCAGCCCCTGCCCAACCACAGACCAGACCAGACCAGCCCCTGCCCAGCCCCAGACCAGACCAGACCAGCCCCTGTCCAGCCCCAGCCCTGGCAAGAATTTCCTATACCATTTCATCCTACTGTGAGGTCTTGAGAGACAAAAGGCAGCTGATGAGCCGGAGACTGGGAAACATTCCAGATAGAAGGGCCAAAGATAACCTTTAGAAAATGAAAAAGTGAGGCTAGGTGCAGATATGCCTCAGGCCCCACACAATGGACAAAATTCTCTGTTGTCAAAGACAGGCAGAAGCCACAGGTGGGTGGCTGACGTTACCACCTCGGGGCTCCAATCATTAAAAAAAGTAAAAATTAACTACCAATGCGAGCCTACCCTTTCATGCTGTTGCCAAGCTCTGCCCCAGAAAAGTGTATTACAAGTGTGTACCTTACTAACACTGGGTCACCATTTCCCTGTTGGTAGGGCGGCCCCAGAGCACTGGATTCAATAGACCTCTTGCTTTTTGCATCATTCTCAGTCTCTGTGTCTTTGTGGGGTGGGCTGCCCAGACATGTGGACTTTCGAGTCCAACATTTCTGGTGCATTGACCAGGAAACCGCCCACCCTGCAGGACCAGCAACCAGAGACCAGAGGATATTGCTGCAGGTACCGCAGCTTTGTTTACATGTCTTGTACGTGTCTCTCATGCTCGTGATCTGCTTCTTGCTTGTGCCCTTTTATTCTGAATAGCTGCAGGAGTTCTGAGGAGCTGCCAGAGCTCTGTGGGGGAGCTGCCGGAGCTCTGTGAGAGAACTGCCAGTGCTCTGTGAGGGAACTGCCGGAGCTCTGGGGAGCTGCTAGAGTTCCGTGGGGGAACTGCCTGTTGTAGTTTCCAAAGTGACACACAGATGTGCCAGGACGTCGTGGCAAGAGAGGCTCAGAGGACGCTCTGGACTCTCAGCGGGAAGTTGGGCCCAGGAGGACTCGACTTTACCTAGCGGGGCAATGGAGACCACTGCCAAGTTTTTCTGACTTTCTTCCTGTCTTGGCCGTGGCAGGGCTGGGTCAGTATCTCGTTTGTTGTCTTCTTGTCTTTGCATGGACTGAAACTGACGATATTTTTGGACAGTATGGGACAGACTGTGACAACCTCATTAAGCCTGACCCTTAAACATTGGACAGATGTTAAAATTAGAGCTCATAACCTCTCAATTGAGGTAAGAAACAGAGACAGGAGGCTCTGTGCACTTCAGCATGGCCGGCCTTCCAGATTAGCTGGCCTGCAGAGGGATCTTTTTCTCTGCCTCTGATATTGACTGTCAAGAGGTGTGTGTTCGGTCCAGGGCCTGGAAGTCATCCAAACCATGTACCGTAAATCATTGTTTAGGAAAACCTGGTTGCTGATCCACTGCTATGGGTGCGGCCCTTTGTCTCCCCTCCTAGAATTGCAGGAAAACCTGTTTTGGCTCTTCAAGAGGAAGCCAAGAAGAAAATTCTCCCTACCATGGATGCCGATCTCCTTCTTCTTGACTCTCCTCCCCCATATCTCCCCCCTCTCTGACACCAGGGGCAGCACCTGAGGCTGTTCCCCTGTGGGCCCCTCCACTCCCCCTGCCCCTGCAGGACAAGAGACTCCCGGACTGGGGGAGATGGGCCCAGGGGACTCGAAGCTGTCCTGGAACTACTTCCGATTACACATTCTGCCCTTCAGGTCTTGTGGCCCCCCTGACGCCCAGGGCCAGCAGCCACTCCAGTATTGGCCGTTTTCCTTGGCAGATTTGTATAATTGGAAAACTAATAATCCCTCTTTTTCTGAGAACCCACTTGAATGGACTGCCAGCAGTTGCTTCAGGTCCTTTTTACCACAGAAGAGAGACAGCACATTCTCCTTGAAGCTCGAGAGGTCAAGCTGAGAGTTTTCCTAGTTACTGGTTAAAGGACATGCTGATTTGAGAGAAAGGCTTTGTCTTTAGGTTTTTAAAAAAAAAAAAAGAGGTAAACATTCTTTGTGCCATCCTTCACATGGTACAAGTAAAGACTTACTATTGGTTATTATTAAAATTGACTCATAAGAAGAGACTACCTTTACAAACTGATTATAGATTATTAAGCAGACAAGCAAAGGACCAGATAGCAAGTTCATAGCTCTAAGTTCATTGTTAGGGTGTTTTCAAGATAATTTAATTTAAAATAGCTGGAAATAGTTAAAAGACAACAGTGTAGATCACCGTGCATAGATAGATAGCTTTCAGTAATGTCAGAACTCCACAGAATATGCTCAGAATTCTGATGAGATTAAAGACTGGTTAGAGTCTCATAGCCAACCCAAGCTGTTTAGTATTGAGAAAGATGATATAGATTTGAAAAAATGGTTTTCAGATGGTATACAAGCTAAACCAGGATATAACAGGTGTAGAACTATAAGACTTCTTAAGTTAGGATGTATAGATGGCGGATGGACTGGGCGTTAGGTGTATCTTATACTTTATAAATTACAGAATGTTAAAGCTGTGCTCAATTTATATCTGAGAGAAAAGAGCCTTTTAATTGGACAAAAAGAAGCTGTTCGTAGGTAGGTAAAAGATAAGGCTAGAGCCTGTGATTTAGTAACAAAAAGAAAAAGGGGGGCAGGCTGAGAGTTTTAGAGTGGGGACAGAGACAGACAAGGAGAGAGAAAATCTAGTAGAGGATCCCTCACCCCCTCATAGATAAAGGCCTTTCTTTCCCCAAGACTCGCCTCACAGGTGCTGGCCATCTGGATAAAAAGAAACCCCCCTCAGACACCATCAATTGACCAGGCTGTCATCGACATTTGGCTTTTCCTGACTGTGGCAGAGGTAAGGGGCATCTGACCTGAAGGTCCATTGCCAGACTCCATTGGCAGGTCTCAGGGGAACTGCTAGAGGTAACAAAAAAAGCTTCAGAGGCTAGAAAGACAGGGTAAGCCATCAAGAGAGTTAGTTCAGGTTACTGAGAAAGGAGACAGAGAAAGAGAAGGAGCAGAGGAAGAGAAAAAAGGAAGTAAGCTCAGGCAGGAATCTAACCTCAGGCTAGAACAGAGAAATAAGTTCAGGTAGGAATTTTAATTTTGAGGTGGAACAGAAGAAGTAGGCTTCAGGCGAGAATCTGATTTGGGGCTTAGACAAGGAAATAGGCTCAGATATTTCAGTCATCCTGACACGCCTTCAGAAACAGCGATCACAGGAATGACCACCGACTTTTGCTTATTTGCGTTTATTGTATTGCAACCTAGAACTGGCCTTATTGCTTACATGTAATTAAAACGGTATAAAAGCAGATTGAAAAAATTATACCTGCCTCAGAATTATCTGAGGCCATTGGGCCTGAGAGTGTTCTAACGGAAGACGGGAGCAAGACATCCCAGGCCTTGAGAAAAGCGCCCCCAAGCGGCAAACGGTGTTAGCCCTGAGTGAAGGCAGTGATTAGGGGAGACCCTCCCCCAACCCAGGGTAACTCTGAGAGTAGAAGAACCCGCTCAAATCTTGGTGGATACAGGGGCTCAACACTCGGTCCTCCAAGTCGATGGCCCCGTTTCAAGAAAAGATCTTGGGTCCAAGAAGCCGTTGGCACCAAAATGTATTCATGGACTACCCAAAGAACAGTGGACCTAGGGATGGGCCGGGTATCCCATTCATTTAAGGTCACCCCAGACTGTCCCTACCCTCTGTTGGGGCGAGACATACTCTCCAAAATGGGGGCCCAGATACATTTCCTGCCCGATGGGCCACAACTAGCTGGTCCAAAAGGAGAGACCTCTCTGACTGAACCCCGCCAAAAGCCGAGGCCTCCTGGTTTACAGATGGGAGCAGTTCTCCATGAAGGTCAGCGACAAGCAGGTGCTGCTGTGGTGGACAGCACAAATGTCATCTGAGCGGAACCTCTACCCCGACATGTAGAAGCAGAAAGTGGAGCTAACTGCCCCCTCCAAGGCCTTAGAACCTGGAGTCTGCAAGAAAATCAACATCTACACGAATAGCAGGTATGCCTTTGCCACATCCCACGACCACAGAACTATATGCTAAGAGAGAGGACTGCTCACACCAGAGGAAACGAACAAGAAACTCTAGATCTCTTAGATGTCCCAATGAAGCCAGTAACCAAGAGTAGTATTCACGCCCAGGACATTAAGAAAAAAGTCAGTGGCCTGGGGCAATAACCAGGCAGATCTAGTGGCTCAAGAAGTGGAAATGCAGGAACCTATCCTGGTTATGGGCCTACAAAAAACACCTGCTGAAAAATCGTACTGGACTAAGGGATGGCCTCATATAGAATACACTGAAGAAGAAAGGACTCGGATTGCTAGCCACCTTACCAACTATCACCTAGAGAAGAAAGAAAAATGACACACAAGAAAAAAACTATGCTCCCCAGAAAACAAACAAAAGACTTACTAGGCCAAATGCCCAGATGGACTCGTTTATGGGATAAAAAGCTTGTCCAAGCAGTTAAGAGACCTAGAGTATATATAATAAGACTCGGGTTCTGGGCCAGAAAGATAGGACAGTGTAAGATATGCCAGCAAGTGAGTGCTTATGCAGCCAAGAATAAACAGGGCAAAAGACCTAGGGAAGAACGGCCTAGAATATATTGGGAGGTCAATTTTACAGAAGTTAAGCCAGGAAAATGTGGTTACAAATATCTCCAGGTGTTCATAGCTACTTTCTCTAGATGAGCTGAGACATTCTCCACCAAACAAGAAACCGCTGCCATGGTATCCAAGAAGCTATTAGCGGAAATTTCCCCGAGGTTTGGAGTGCCTAAGACAAGTGGATAAGACAATGGTTTTGCTTTTGTCAGGTAAGCCAGGGGGTGGCAAAAGTATTGGGGACAGATTGGAAACTTCGTTGTGAGTACGATCCACAAAGCTCTGGGCAGGTAGAGAGACCTTAACTAAATTGACCTTGGAGGCTGGCTCAGACTGGGTAGTGCCCCTCCCTTTGGCCCTGTTCCAAGCTCAGAACACCCCCTACCATTTTAACCTGACCCCTTTTGAGATCCTGTGTGGTACCCCAACTCCCTTGATGTACACTGGGCCCTCCCAGGAGGTATCCCACAGCATGAGATTTGGCCCAAACTGTCTGCCTTAGATGCTCCAGGGATGCCAGAGACCCCTGACCGCTTCCAGACTGGTGACAGGATCTATATAAAAAAAGTCGGACACCGGGCAGTGGTGGCGCACGCCTTTAATCCCAGCACTCGGGAGGCAGAGGCAGGCGGATCTCTGAGTTTGAGGCTAGCCTGGTCTACAGAGCAAGTTCCAGGACTGCCAAGACTACATAGAGAAACCCTGTCTCAAAAACAAAACAAGGGCCAGAGAGATGGCTCAGGGGTTAAGAGCACTGACTGTTCTTCCAGAGGTCCTGAGTTCAAATTCCAGCAACCACATGGTGGCTCACAACCATCTGTAATGGGATCTGATGCCCTCTTCTGAAGAGAGCAACAGTGTACTCACATACATAAAATAAATAAATCTTTACAAAAACAAAACAGCAACTCCACAGTCTCCTGTCTAGGGGAAGTCACATGTGGATGAATCCAGGGACACTAACAGAAATGGGTCTGGGCAGAAGGATCACACATTCTAAACTAATCTAGACTACAGAGTGAGTTCAAGGCCAGCCTTGAGATACCCTCTCAAGAATCAACAAGCCCAGTTATAGTGGCACATGCAGAGGCAGACAGGACTATGAACTTAACACCCTGGACTACACAGCAAGTTCCAGGTCATCCAGAGCTACATGATAAAACCCTGTCTCAACCAAAAGCACATTTCTCAGCATCTTCTATCTCCTGGGAGGTCTCAGCTTCCCAGAATGTAATAGTTGTTCAGAGTCTTAAGGTGGGAAAAAATGGTCCCATAATCCCTATGCAGACCTCCTAGCCCATTCCTAGGATGTGCCCAGGACTAAGGCTTTTATCATGAACCATGCCTTGCAGCTTGGGGTGGGGGAAGCCAGAATGTTCTGGCTGGCTGGCTCCTTGCTTTGAGGAGACCTGGATTATCCTCATCAGATGACCAGTCTATGTGACTGGGGACTTTGGTCATGTCATGATCTCCATGTCTGAACATGCCAAGGTAGGTGACCCTAGTCACCAGAAGCCGGGCCAGCACCCTTCCCAGATGCTCAACATCCAGCATTCAGGATGTCTATGAAGTGAAGCTCAGGTGCAGCCTCACCAGGGAGTAGAGAGATGTGTGTTCTAATTGGAGGGAGGGAACCCTGTCTGGCTACTATATATCAAGGTGTAGGCTGTGTGGGTGGTCATCTCAGATGCACAGAGAGGAAAGCCTGGGCTACTTGCTATGTGCTGACAACTAGGTGACAGTAAGATAAGTGTAAGGTGGCAGTCTGACATGGACAACAGGGGCAGATTATAGTGAAAGCCCTTGGGAAAAGGAGCATGATCAGAAAGCCTTCTAGCCCAAGGGCCCAGAGCCCCAGGGGGGAGGACAACCAAAGTTCTGCCCCACATGAAGTGGCATTGGACCCTGGGCTCTTCACTGGTCGCATCAACCAGCCCCACCTTTGATATCGTTTCTCTGTCCCTAAACAGGTCTACCTGCTATCCCCAGCCAGGACAGGATGTTGGAGCACCTGTGGTGGGGAACTGTCCTTTCCCAGCCCCAGGTGTTGATGCAGCTGTAGTCCTTCAGAATACCCACAGTCAGGGTGAGTGACCAGCACAGCCTAGGACCAGAACCACCCACCCCTAGAGGTCAGGAGGACACCACACATACCCTTCTGCAAGGCCTGAATATGCTGCCACCCCCAATACTCATAACAAAATGTTCAAGAAAGGAGTGTGGGTGTCTGTGCCGGACAACCTCGTGGACTTTGCGAGTCTGTTCCGGCTCCTGAAAACCTTCCGGTATGCCTCACCACTGCTTTCTGGTCTATTTAAGCAATACTAGAGTGTGGTCAAAGATCAGCCTGACAAGAGGGTCCTCCTCCCGTCGATCCTGCGGGCTCTCCTTCTACCTGAGCCCGTACACACCAAATGGGGATATCAAAAGCTTTATGCTGGGAAACAAGGGCGGATCCTGCTCCGCTCCCGCAAAGCCACGCCCAATTTCCCCACCCACAGCCACGCCCCTTGACGTCACAAAAAAGGCCCCCAAAGCCGCAGCTGCCACGCCGCAGCTGCCACTCCGCAGCGCGCAGCCCTGCCCTGCCCGCCACTCCGCACACAGGGATCCGCGGAGCTCTTCCGGCCGGAGGCGACGGCGGCCTCCGGGGCTTCGGAAACGCAAGGCGCCTGCGCGGCAGGGCGGGGGAAGACTACACTTCCCAGCGTGCCCCGCGGGCGGGCGCGCAGACACATTCCGGACCCGGTGGAGGAGTCGCACAGGCGCATTCTAGACCCGGCAGCGGCGCGCAGCCGCATTCGAGGCCCGGGTGTGGCACGCAGGCGCATTCGGGGCCCGAAGGAGGCACGCAGGCGCATTCGGGGCCGGGAGCCGGTGCGCAGGCGCATTCGAGGCCCGGCGGCTGCGGCGCGCAGGCGCGTTAGGCGCGGGCCGGGCCGGGCCGAAGCAAGCGCCGGGCGGGCAGCGGCGCCAGAGCGAGTGGAGCCTTCGGGGTCCCCGGGTGGCGGCGGGGGCGGCGCAGAGGAGGAAGGCGGCGGCTCTCCCCCTGCCGGCGCGCGACCCGGTCCGTCCCGTGAGCTCGTGCCGGTCCCGCGGCCCGGCCCGGCCCCAGCTCCGGGCCCCTCCGCCGCCGCCGCCGCCGCCACCGCCATGGCCCGGCCGCTGGTGCCCAGCTCGCAGAAGGCGCTGCTTCTGGAGCTGAAGGGGCTGCAGGAGGAGCCGGTGGAGGGCTTCCGGGTGACGCTGGTGGACGAGGGCGACCTGTACAACTGGGAGGTGGCCATCTTCGGGCCCCCCAACACCTACTATGAGGGCGGCTACTTCAAGGTGAGCCGAGCCTCAGTTTCCTCTTTGTGCCTGCACCTCTCCCAGGGTGGCTGAGGCCCCTCGTGCAAAGCGGCCCCTCCCTTTTTTGTTGGGCACGTGCTGACCTCACTCCGGGACTGGTCTCCCTGGACTGCCCTCCAACAGGCTACAGGACCAGGGACAGCTAATGTATGCCGCATCCCCAGGCAGCCCACCACCAAAAGACGCAGGGTCCTCTAGAGCCTGCTACTGGTTAACGTGTTCCCAGTCTGTCCTGCACTAAACTTAAGGTGTACCTGGGAAAGGATCTTTCTGTGTTGTCCCTACCCTTCCAACATGCTTCTGGGGAAGGGTCTCTCCAGGGACAGTTGCTTGCCTTCTTGTCCCCGAGTAGTTCCTCCCCACCACAAGACACAGAAGCCTCTGGAGTCTCCTGCTGGCAAGCGTGTTCCCAGGTTGTTCCTCACCCACCAGCATGTGGTGAAACCTGGAAAGGTTCTCCTTAGATTATCCGTATCTCAAGACATAAAGGACCATGGGCAGCTGCTGGCTAGCATCCCCAGGCCTATCCCCCACGCTGGAACACAGCACCAGGGCTGCCGCTGGCCGATCTGTCCCCAGGGAAAGGATGTGTAGTCTGGACAGCCACCTGCTCCAGTTCCAGTAGAGGCCCTAGTAGGGTCTTGGCAGCCGTGGCTGCTTGGACAATAGCCACCTTTAGCCCTAGCCAGGCTTTATGCATTCCAAGGGAGCAGTGGGGGCCCACCCTGAATCTTGGAGCCACACCCTGGATTCCTGTCATGGGCCCTGGACCCTAGAGCTTTCTGTTTGCCCTTCCTGACAGCCTTTCTCAGGTTCCACTGATCAGGTGGCTTCTTAGGGGCCTCATTTTTTTCTTTCTAGGCAGTGTCTGCCCTCTGGTGGCTTCAGGCTCAATGCACCAGATGTTTTTGTGGTTGGGAATAGGGAGCCCTGGGCAGCCCTGGGTCATCCTGCTTGCTGTGGACTAGAAAAACTAGCAGAATCACAGAATTTCATGCTAAGGCCAAAAGGAACAAGATGAGGACCAGGTGAATGCACAAACCCAGCCAATCTGGGGCCCCAGGTATAAGGCCATGGCAGATATTTGTTCTGTGTCTTCTTTTGTGGTGATTTCCTCACCCTTCCTGGTCAGTTCTTAGGAAAGCCACAAGTCTACTTATTCGGGGTAATTTTTGAGTACAGCATGTGGAGAATGGGAGGGAGACACATGTGGATCTCTCACTTGACTCTCACTTGGAAGTGATCTGAATTAAGAAACCTTCCAGCTATCCAGATGCTATTAGTACCTTGTCTCCTGTGTTTGCAGGAGGGGCGTTGGGAGCTGCCAGGAGGACAAGAATTCTGCTCAGAGCAGGGTCACCTGAACTGTTCCTTACCTGTAAAGGATTGTGGGTAGAGCCTCCTAGGTTCACATTATTCTTGAGATAGCTTAAGAGGAGGCCCTGCAAGATGTCAGTGAAATCTGCCAGTGTGGGAGCCTCCTGTATGGTGTGGGTGGCTGAGACGTGGTGAGACGCTCTATGAGGGGAGCTGTGAGGAGCTTCCTCTGGACAGCCCAGCCTGTCTCACTTTAGGGCTGTCCAGGAAGGGGTTGGGAGCACCCTTCCTGTTACTGAGCCTCAGTTTGCTCATTCTTAAAAAGCATCTGGAGCCACAGAAGTATGGGGGTGTTGTACCAGCAATGCCAGTTTCCCTCTGCTCTCCTGAAAAGATAAGGGTTGAAACTCCACACTAGGTTTGTGTGTGTCAGGCAGGAAGGAACTATCAAACATATCCTCTAGCTTGAACTCCTGGCTAGCTCTGAGACCACAGGCCAGTTTCCCTAAGGATTCTCCTTGTCTAGGGAACACTAGAAGCTGCCCTTGGGGAGTCCCAAGACTAGGGCAAACCTCAGGCCTTCTCTACCTGTCTAAATTCTGGGGGTAGTGGGCAGGGTGAACTTGAGCCACAAGCAACTACTGTGGCCAGGCAGATGTTTCCAGCTTGTCTGGTGACTACTTTTGGCCTGGGCCCCTGAGCTTGGGTGGTGTTAGTTTGAGGCTTGAGGCCGGGCAGGAGACCTGCTGACTCACTCCTTTAGCTAGCCCACATCAAGTGATACTGCTTCGATTTTCCTAACCTGGATGTCAGGTCACAGAGGTGCTTTGTGTGTGTATGAGTATGCAGAGACTGGGATTGGCTTCAGTGCCTGAACACCAGGCGCAGCCCCTAACCCCAGTGCTTATGCCATCTGTAGGCGCGCCTCAAGTTCCCCATCGACTACCCATATTCCCCACCAGCCTTCCGGTTCCTCACCAAGATGTGGCACCCAAACATCTATGAGGTAAGACACTAGATGCCTGCCTCAGGCACACTCCACTGCACACACGCACGCCTCCCTTGCATGTGCCCTGCCCCTCATCTAACCCTAGTCACTCTTATAGACAGGGGACGTGTGCATCTCCATCCTCCACCCCCCAGTTGACGACCCACAGAGTGGGGAGCTGCCCTCAGAGCGGTGGAACCCCACGCAGAATGTCAGGTGAGGACTACACGTGGCATAGCACCTCGGGCACCCCCAGACACCCTGTACTCTAAGGTCCCTCCTTCCTCGCTCCAGTCTGGGGTGCCCAGAGTCTGTGGAGAGCTGAGCTTGCACCCACGGCCCTACAGGACCATCCTCCTGAGTGTGATCTCCCTGCTGAATGAGCCCAACACCTTCTCGCCTGCCAACGTGGACGCCTCAGTGATGTACAGAAAATGGAAGGAGAGCAAGGGAAAGGACCGCGAGTACACGGACATCATCAGGTGAGTGTTGCTGTTGTCAGCCTGGAGAGTGCTGCTGGGTCTCTACAATAGATGCCGCCTGCTGTGAAGAGTGGTGTGTGTGTGTGTGTGTTTGTGTGTGTGTGTGTATGTATGTACGTACTGTTGTATGTTTTCCGCCCCCAGAGGACCCAGGATGTCCAAGATCATTGTCATTCGGCTTATTTCCTGGAGTGACTGGGCACTCTAGGCTACATCCTCACTATCTACCTGAGCACCACGTGCATTTGTGTTTCTGAAACTTAGAGCATCTTTGCAAAGTGGGGAGGTCGCTGAGCCCACTGTGAACCTGTCCTCAGACAAGGACCCAGACTGTGGCCTGTTGCCGTCCGTGAGTGATGGTGTCTGCATCCATCCACTTCTTAGCAGGAGCTCCTGGCCTGCTGTGGGGTCAGGCAGTCTCCCCTACACTCCTCAAGCTGGGTATGAAATTGCACTTGAGGAAGGGATTCTAGGCATGTGACACCCTAGTCATGCTGAATGTCAGTCTTTGTTGCTTAGCTTTTGTGTTCTCTGGGACATATCTCCTCATGTTCCCTTCTGATGTCAGGATGACAGTGCACACTACCTCTTAAGTGACCCAGTGCTTGTCTACATGGTGACCCAGACACATGGGGCCTGTTATGTTCCCATGATGGCAGCAGCTTAGGCCCATCAACAGGCATGCTAAGCAAGCCATGCTTGTCAGCCAGTTGCCTGGAGGCACAGTCAGGGTGAGCACCTGCTCAGCAGGAGCCCTGTGGCCTTGTCCTGCAGAAGGCAAACCTGTCTTCTCAGAATAGATACAGGCTGCAACTTGGTAGTCAGTGCTGGTGCAGCACATGTGAGATGCTGGGGTTAGTCCTGGTCTTAGAACAAGATGGATGTAGCCACCATGGTCCTGCATGGAGGTATTAGATATTCAGAAAGGTCTGAGCGCTGCACTATGGAGGTGTCACCTTCACAATGATCAGATCAGCAAGGGTCCCTGGAAGTCCTTGCAGACCTGTCCCTTTTGTCCTCCATTCAGGCTTGCCTGTAGCATTCTGTCCTCCTGCTCTTCCCAAGCTGACTGCCCTGTGGACCTACTTTTTTTTTTTTTTTTTTTTTTTTTTTTTACACAAAACTGTACTATATACTATATAGCTCTGGTTGTCCTGGAACCAGGAGACTCTGGGTCTGGCCCCATCACTGCAGCTCTCCGGCTTCCTGGCAGCCCTTAGCCCAGCTCTCCAAGCTGCTTCCTCGCTGTCTCCCTGTGTCCCAGAGCAGGAGTCCCAGGCTATTTTTACCATTCTGATGTCAGAAGCCACTTGCTATGACCATGAGGCCTGTACTACTCCCAGAACTCAACCTGAGAGCCAGTGTCTAGTTATGTCCCTGCCTGGGCACAAGGACAGGAGAGCTGGGAGCCTGTGAGAAGGACCTTGAGGACAGGTATAGGCTATTATATGCTGCTGTCACAGATGCCCCTCTACATTGTCTTATATCCCATACCCTCATTCCCTCTGGGAAGCTAAGACCAGTGTCTGCTCTACTTGCCTTTTGCATTAGGACCTGTGCACTGTGACTCTGGCCTGAAGGTGGCCTGACCTCTCAGGCACCTGAGGCTATCCCAGGCCTTATTTCTTTCTTTCTTTTTCTTTCTTTCTTCGAGACAGGGTTTCTCTGTGTAGCCCTGGCTGGCCTGGAACTCACTCTGTAGACCAGGCTGGCCTCGAACTCAGAAATCCTCCTGCTCTGCCTCCCCAGTGCTGGGATTAAAGGTGTGCGCCACCACTGCCTAGCTCAGGCCTGATTTCTTTAGTTAATTGCCACCCTCCTGTGCAAGGAAGCTCTTGTGTGTTGCTTCACCTGTGTCTCTGTCACTTCACCCATGGCCTGTAGAGCCTGGAACTTCAGTTCCTCCAGGACTGACCTTCATATGAGAGCCCCTCAGGACAGGGGGAGTTTGATGTTGGTGTGGTATGTGGGTAAGTGTGTGCTGCCTCACCTGGAGCTGGGATAGTGGCCCCATGGTGCCAGGCTTGCAGCATGAATCCTGGCGTGCCCAGCTGTTGTGTGGCACTGGAGCTGTACTTTGGTCCTTGTGTTTATACAGCAAAGCACTCTGACTGCACTGTCCACTGTCTCTATCTCTTGTAAGACAGGTCCTCTTATAGGCAAGGCCAGCCTGAAGCTCCTACCTCCTCCTACCACAGCCCTCCTACCTCAGCTTCCAAGTGCTGGGTGACACACCTGTTTCCCACAGCTGGCTGTAGTTACCTTCCTGCTGGAGCTGGTCACAGAGCCACCCCTTGTCACCTGGCCCTTTCCTCCCACCTGCTCCATGCCTCCCATTCAGTGTCTACTTTTGGAATCCCATTGTCCTGTGCTGCGGCCTCATCTGCCCTGTCTCCCCAGGAAGCAGGTCCTGGGGACCAAGGTGGACGCAGAGCGCGATGGCGTGAAGGTGCCCACCACGCTGGCTGAGTACTGCGTGAAGACCAAGGCGCCGGCGCCCGACGAGGGCTCAGACCTCTTCTACGACGACTACTATGAGGACGGCGACGTGGAGGAGGCCGACAGCTGCTTTGGGGATGAAGAGGATGACTCTGGCACCGAGGAGTCCTGACCCACGTCCCTGAAATAAACTTACAAATTTTACCTCAGCAGGACCCGTGTGGGCCTCAGGCGACAGACTACCTCACCGAGGTTCTATGTGGGCTCCCATCCCATGATCCTTAGGTCCTCTACTCCATATTCCTCATGGGTTTTCCTCGGCTTCGGAGAAGAGCTGTGGTGCAGGGCAGACACTCCATTCAGCTTTCAGATGATGACAAACCTGGGAGGCTGGGGACCGACTGCCTGGTAGGGAGCGAGAGACTCCAGCCCAGCCCCAGGAGGGCCAGCCCCACAGTCTCCTCCTCTCTGCTTTTGGTGTGTGTGAAATCCAAATAAAATAGCTTTCTGAGAAGCTGAGCTGAGAGAAGCAGTCAGGACACCAGTGCACTGGG
Source organism: Rhynchomys soricoides (assembly GCA_019843965.1). NCBI lineage: Eukaryota > Metazoa > Chordata > Mammalia > Rodentia > Muridae > Rhynchomys > Rhynchomys soricoides. The sequence goes on from JADRCH010000152.1 coordinate 570,842, forward strand.
TACTGAGGGCCACCTGGGTAGTCCAGCCAGGGCCATGGGATGGGCAGGAAGAGGTAGTGATAGTGGCCTGCTTGTTGGGGCTCAGTATCGTGTAGGGGCCCCAGGCCCAGAAGCAACTACTGCCTGCAGACCCTACCTGCCTACATCTGGCACTGTGGCTGCATCCACCCAAGCCTGCAGTCAGGATCCCTGGACCCGGGTCCTGAGGCTTGCAGAGGGTTGATACTCCCAGCAGCCCTGTGTTCTGGCACTTCCTCAGCTCTGGAAACCCTGGTGCCTGCCTGAGGGGTCCCTGTGGCAAGAGCTGCAGCCTAGTGACCCCACAGGAGGGGCAGGGTGAGTGATGGTCTGACCACATCATGCTGTGCAGGGTACCTACAGTGATCCAATGCAGAGATAGCAGATCTGCTCTGCCGCCTGCATGTTTATGGGTGCCATGTAAAGAAAGGAAAAGAAATGTCACTTCCCATAATGTGGCCTGCCTGGGCAGTGGTGGCACACGCCTTTAATCCCAGCACTTGGGAGGCAGAGGCAGGCGGATTTCTGAGTTCGAGGCCAACCTGGTCTACAGAGTGAGTTCCAGGACAGCCAGGGCTACACAGAGAAATCCTGTTTAGGAAAAAAAAAAAAAAAACCATTATGTGGCCTGTTAACATCCAGAGTTTCAGTCTCCAGAACAAAAAGCCATACCCTGTTGCACAGCACTTAGTGGGACCCATGCCAGTCTTAACTGGTCAGAGAAGGACAAGTTGTTGGAAGGCACTAGTTCAGGCCATCCTGTGCCTGTACAGTTTGCAGCCAGCAATAAGGCTCACTGGGGAAAGGCCTGCAGCAAGCCTAGCACAAGACCTACGTGGCTCAAGGAAAGAACTGACCCTCCGAGTTGTCTTCTGTGGGGGTTGAGGTCAATTGAGACAGACCCGGGGTTCAACCCAGTGCTAAAAGAAGCAGTGTACCAGGAGAACGAGCATCACTTGGCTATAGTTGCTGCCCCCAGACACTAACAGCAGAGTTGCTTTCTAAAACCACACAACAGGGTGTGAAGGAGGAGGAGCTGACATTTGTGCAAGGTGGGTGGTACTTGGGAGGCCACCTGTCCCCACAGGAAGAGAAAGTGGGGAGCCCCTTCTCCCTGGGACCACTAGTCCTATGCCAGGATGGAGGTCTTCTGGTCCCTGCTGTTCCTGCTGGCCATGAAAACACTGTGGGCAGGTGAGCATGAGAGAGAAACAGGCCTATAGCCTGGTCTCCAGAGGGCCATGGATGGGAGAGATTTTGTGTACAGGGAAATTAGCAGATGGTTCAGATCACCGAGGAACCTCGTCTACAAAAGGAGAGCATACCCTGAGTAAAAGAAAATGCAAATGGAACCTGGTGACAGGTCTGTGAGCTGAGGAGGGGTCTGAGGCAGGAGGATTGCCATGAGTTCAGTTAGAGTGAGACCCTATCTGAAAAAACAGAATTGGGTTAAGGATATATGGTGGGGCATATGCCTGGCATACACAAAGCCTGGGCTCCAACCTGCATTAACCAGGCATGGCAGAGCACATCTGTCATCCTAGCACTGGAGGTGGAGACTGGAGGATCAGGAATTCAAAGTCTTCCTCAGCCCTACAGTGAATTTGAGGCCATCTGGGCTGCACAGATCACTATCTTTTTGTAAAAGTAGCCCTGGGTGGCTTGGAATTTACAAGTAACTGCCTGCCTCTTGAGTTCAGGCAATTAAAGGCATGTACTACCATGCCAAAGCACTTTTTTTTTTCCCCTTGAAGGAGTGTTGGAGTGTTTCTTTTCTTTGTTTTTTTGGGTTTGTTTGTTTGTTTTTGTTTTTTGAGACAGGGTTTCTCTGTATAGCCCTGGCTGTCCTGGAACTCTGTAGACCAGCCTGGCCTCGAACTCAGAAATCCGCCTGCCTCTGCCTCTCAAGTGCTGGGATTAAAGGCGTGTGCCACCGTTGCCGCCTGGAGTGTTTCTTGAGACCCAGATGGCCTCAAACTCACTGTAGAGGTGTGTCTCACGCCTATAACCCCAGCTCTAGGGAAGGAGCCACAGGATCCCTGGGGCTCCGGGAACTTGCTGAATCTGAGCTCCAGGTTCGTTAAGAGGCCTTGTCTCAGTTAAGGTATAGGGTGATACAGAAGACACCAGACTAGGTTTCTGACCTCCATATATATACATCTGTATGCATAAACACAAATTTCTTTTTGAGACAAGGTCTCACTATTGTAGTCCTGGCTGACCTGGAATTTATAGAACCTGCCTCTGCCTCCTGAGTGCTGGGATTAGAGTTATGCACCACCTCCCAATTTTTGATGCTTATATTAGCTTGGAATTTTCTAGAACCTCTCCAAAGAACAAGGAGCAAGAGAGGAAGTTGGCTTTTGCAAATATAACAACTTTTAAAGTTATGGGCTATCCACTGTTCTCTCAGACAACACAGTAACTTTTTGTCTTGAGAGTCTGTGGAGACCCTGGCACCGTGTAGCCACAGCTGATCTCAAAGTCTGTCTCAGCCTCCCAAGGCCTGCCTTTACAATGGGATTTTAAACTATGAAAGGGCTGAGCCTGCACCTCAGTGGACAGAGCAAGCTCTTGTCTAACGTGTGAGAGGTCCTGGGCCACCAGGCATAGTAGCACATGCCTATCTGGGGAGGTAGAAACAGGATTGGGAGTTCAAAGTTACCCTCAGATACTGGCTAACCTGGGCTACTTGAGCCATTGTCTCAAAAGAAAAATTTTGGTTTTTTAAGGGGGAAGAAAAGAAAGCACGTATGGGTGGGAGACATCCTTGGGTGGTGAAAAGCTACTCAGTTGTAGGAGATAGCCGCAAGTTCTGCAGACGGAGGTCAGCCTGCCAATGTGTGAACTGGTGAACTGGCCCCCACCAAGTGGCAGAGGTGACACTTTCTCAGAGAATATTCAGTTTCTCTTTAGACTTAGTTTGAGTTTCTTTTTTCCATTTTTTTTTTTTTTTTTTTTTTTTTATTTCAAGTATTGCCGGGCAGTGGTGGCACAGGCCTTTAATCCCAGCCCTCGGGAGGCAGAGGCAGGCAAATCTGAGTTCTTGACTGGCCTGGTCTACAGACAGCCAGAGCTACATAGAGCTACATAAAGAAACCCTGTTTCAAAAATAAAGCTTCAAGAATCATGTAGAACAGAGAACTTTGTTCTCTTCTACATGTAAAGGCCCTGTGATCGGAACCAGACCATCAAAGTATTGATGGGCCCTGAAAAGCTGCCTCGAGTAGATGTGGACTGGCCATGTGGCTCAGAGCAAGGCAGGGTCTCTAAAGCATGATGGGAAATTAAGGAGATTTTTGAGTTGGGTCACAAATTCTTAATATTTATTTTAAGTTTTATTTTTTTTATTTGAGACAGTTTTCTCTGTGCTCTGGCTGTCCTGGAACTCTCTGTAGACCAAGCTGGCCTCAAAACTCAGAGATATGCCTGCCTCTGCCTCAGGGCAGAGATTAAAGCCTGGCTTATTTAAAAATCTGATTTTAAAAATCTTTTTAATCTGATTCTATTTATACCTATCCTAGGCTGGGATGACAGATATGCACCACTAGACCTGGATTCAGTGGTTTGGGGGGACTGGAACCCAGGGCTTTGTGCATGATAGGCAAGCAACTCGCTGAGCCCAGCCTGGTGTTCTATATCAACCCTTCAAAGAAGTTTGCAGAGAAATAATTCACACAGTGCACATCTCACTGAAATTCAGAAGCTACACAAGAATGGAGGCACTCCCACATCCCCCATAAACACTCACCCCCATACCCTAGCACCCACAAATACACATCCTGTCAGAGTTTCACACTGTGACTTTTTTTAACTGATTCTCCCCTTGAGCATCATACTCTCAAGGCCCTTCCAAGTATCAGAACCCCACTCCTGTCTGTGGCTATGTAATATTCCAGTGTGTGAGTAGAATGTGAATCAGTTCCTCATACATACATGTATGTATGTGTGTGTGTGTGTGTGTGTGTATGTATGTATGTATATATGTGGAAGAATGAGTGCAATGCCCAAAGAGGCTAGAAGAGGGCATCTAATTCCCTAGACCTAGAAAGCTAGAGTTCCCTCTCCTATGGCTACCAGGGGAGGGCAAGTTATCTATCTATCTATCTATCTGTCAATATATGTTTATGTATGTATATATATGCTTGTATGTGTGTACACGCACGTACGGACGCATGTACATACATATTATGTAATCTGGAAGGGTGAGTGCAATATCTGAATAGGCATTAATCCCCTAGAGCTGGAGTTCCAGGCAGCTATGAGTTGCCTGTTGTGGGTGATGGAAAGTGAACTCGGGTTTTCTGCAAGAGCAGCCAGTTCTCTTACCCTCTGAGTTGTCACTGCAAGCTCCTCATTCACATTTTAAACCTAGTCTCTGACAGCTGAATAGTGTCTGAGCAGTGGGACCTGCTAGGGTCTGGGACAGGGATCAGTGGGAACATCAGACAGCTAACCTGCCAGATTCAGGGCTTCCAGGCTCAGTGGAGGGTTGGGGCACAGCATCTCCAGACAGCCCTCTCTCCCTCCCTTCTCAGCAGGCAACAGATTTGAGACCCAGATCATTGGAGCTCATGAGGCAGTCCCACACTCCCGCCCATACATGGCTTCTCTACAGAAAGCCAAGTCCCATGTGTGTGGGGGAGTCCTCGTGCATCCGAAGTGGGTGTTGACGGCTGCCCACTGCCTGTCTGAGCCGTGAGTATCCATCTTCATGTCCCAACGTGGCTTCAGGCACTGAAGGACTTAGACTAACCCAGTTCAGGCCAACCCTCTGGGAGCTGTATAGGCTGTGGGTTCAGGTCGAGTGGGTCGCATGGGTACAGAAAAGGACACCTCTTTCCAACTCTTTCTGTGACACCTGGTAACGTGCAAAAGCCAGCCTGCCAGTAAGACAGAGGCAGCATAGTAAGAACTGCCATCAAGAAACCACTAAATAAATCCATTTTGGTAGGGATGGTAGAGTGACTGGTCATGTGGGATCTCATCCTCAACAGTGAAGAAAACATGAGCCCAGAACAAAAGGAGGCAGCTCTTGGGTGTGACAGCATGTGCCTTTAGTCCCAGCTCTCAAAGAGACTGAGGCCCAGGCCCATAGATCTCTACTTGACCTGCATAATTCTAGGCTACAAAGTAAGATCTTATCTTAAAACCCAAAGAGATTGTTAGCTCATGTGTTTCAGAAGTCTAGGCTTCAGGTATGGCTCGATCCAGGTATTTATTTCCCTAAGGTTCTCTCACATGGCTTGCAAGTGTGTCATAGGAGTCTTGTGGAAAGAGGTTATTTCTCTGTAATTTGGACTAATGCAGGAAGTCAACACAAGCTGACTGACAATCACAATCACAGAAGCCTGACTGACAAGCCTAATCACAGAAGAGAGGCTGCAGTTGGGGGGGAGGGGATACTGAAATCCCCCAGTCTGGCACTGGGTGGGAGCCAGAGCAGGACATCTAAAGAGAGGAGGACTGAGAATATGGAAGATGACCTGCCAGGAGAAGGCTGGGAAGGCTGCTATGGATGTGCAGAAAGGGAGGAATGGCCGTTCTCAGGCTGTGGGCAGCTGTGGGCGAGCAAGGTTTGCATTGTAGGCTACAGAAGCTGAAGCTGGTGCTCGGCCTGCACAACCTCCATGATCCCCAAGATCCTGGCCTCACCTTCTACATCAAGAAAGCCATTAAACACCCTGGCTACAACGACAAATATGAGAACGACTTGGCACTGCTTAAGGTGCGGGCGGAATGGGGTGGGGTAGCTGAGGGCCTGCCATAGTAGCCTAGCTTCAGTCAGCTGCTCACTGGTCCTCCTGTCCCCACAGCTGGATGGGCGGGTGCAGCCTAGCAAGAATGTCAAACCACTGGCTCTGCCAAGAAAGCCCAGAGTCAGGCCGGCAGAAGGCACCTGGTGCAGCACAGCTGGCTGGGGTGTGACCCGACAGGATGGGCACCTGGCCAGGGCCCTGCAGGAGCTGGATCTGCGTGTGCTGGACACCCGAATGTGTAACAACAGCCGCTTCTGGAACGGTGTACTCGTGGACAGCATGCTGTGCTTAAAGGCTGGGACCAAGAGCCAAGCCCCCTGCAAGGTGAAAGGGATGGCCTGCAGACCTGGCCTGGACCAGAACCAGCCTCTAACCCCCTGGGGAGTCAAAGGAGGTTGGGACTAGGGTGGGACTAACATTCACCTCATTTCTCAGGCCCTGGGAGGGTAAAACACCAGTGTCTGGGTTGGAAGTCAGGAAGCCACAGAATTGTGGTTTGAACTCCAGTACCTCAGAGCAAAGGCCTTGGGGTACTAAGGAGGGAGAAGGAAAAGGGAGAGGGAAAGAGACAGGAAGGCAAGGGTGCACATGGAGCTTACAAGAGGCCCCAGCACCTCCCAGGCCCCTGTTCCCTAACTGCAGGCACAAAGGCTGACTTGTGTGTCCCTTACCTCATGCAGGGTGACTCTGGAGGGCCCCTGGTGTGTGGTAAAGGCCAGGTGGATGGGATCCTGTCTTTCAGCTCCAAAATCTGCACAGACATCTTCAAGCCGCCCGTGGCCACTGCTGTAGCCCCCTACAGCTCCTGGATCAGGAAGGTCATTGGTCACTGGTCACCCCAGCCTCCGGCCTGATGTCCCAGATCATCTGGGACACCATTCTCGATGGCTGTGGCTGGGAAGGGACTAGGTGTGCCTTTGGGGACCAATAAATCCTGATCTATCTGTTGAGTTCGCCCCTGTCTGCCTCTGGCCTCTGCAAACCTCTATTCCCTCTATAATGATGAAGGTGACCTTTCCGAATGGCTGACAGGAGAGTCCTAGGACACAGGCATTAGCCTGCTGGGAGGTAAAGCAAAAGCAGTTGCAATAGTGTGGCCAGCAGGGGGTGCAAGCTACCCTTTGTGTGTCTATCGAATGAGATGGGGGAAGATGGGAGGCTCCACAGGGAGCATCCCCAACTTCCGTTTTACTGACACCTCAACAGGAGCAGCTAAAGTGTCCAGTGGGTGTCAGTACACCCAGCATCAGTTCCAGAACATTCCATCACTGTGCTTCCACCTCAAACAAAGCCCCATCCCCGGCCTGGTCCCCACAAATCTCCCTGGACTCTCCTGCCTGCCGTGGATTCTCACACTGTGTGAGTGACCTTTGTGTCAAGGTCTACATTGAGCTCCATGTCCTCAAGGTCCCTTCATATTATGGGGGTGTAAGACCCTCCTCCTCTACCTGGTTTCCTTGGGCTCTAAATTAACTCGACAGAAAATGCATTGGCAGGAAAGAAAACATCACAGTCTATTAGAGAAGTCAGTGCCAAGGGTGCCTGGAAACCATAGCCCTTGGCCAGTCCTGTCAGCTCTGCAGTTGGGAGGCTGAGGTAGGAGGATTGCTTCCATTTCAAAGTCAACCTGAGCTGTGAAACAGCCTGTCTCAAGGTGGGGGGTACCTATCTCTACAGCCTTTCCCAGGATATTCTTTTCTTCCTTTGAGAGGGGGTCCTATGCAGTCCAGGCTGGCCTCAAACATCCTTGTGTCTGATGTAGCTGAGGATGACCTTTAAAATCCTTGTGTTCCTGCCTCCACCTCCTAGACACTGGAGTGTCAGGCACGGTCCACACGCCCTCTTGAACCTAGGGGAGCATGCTCCACTGAGCTAACCCCCTCCTTTCTTTCACAAAAACAGCTTTGTAAGAACACGATGTCTGGAAGGCCAGCCAGAAGTCAGAGGGTGGAATTATAGCATTGAAGCTTAAATGCCTTGGACAGCTTGTTTTCCAACCTGCACTTTGTCCCAGAATTCTAAATTGGCTCAGCCTCACTCACCTACCATGCCCCAGGGAGGATCCCACCTGCCTCGCCTGGCTTCTGGACTCTGGGTGGCCCTGACTCAGTAAAATAGGCTTCACAGGTATCAGCAGATTAACTTGGTTTTATAGACAGAGAAGGGCATGCCTGGAAGAAACAAATCTGGGAGTGGTGGGTACATCTGGGATCCTAGCACTCAGAAGGCTATGGTGGGCAGGGCAAGAATTCCAGGCAAGCGAGCCTGGGCTACAGAACTGGACAGTAAGAGCATTGGCTGCTCCTGTAGAAGACTCGAGTGTGATTAAAACATGGCGGCTCAGGATCACTTGTGACTTAGGTTGAAGGGGATCAGATACTTTCTTCTGTCCTCTGAGGCAACCTCCCACCCAATAGAAATAAATCTTAAAAGAAGGAGTGGAGGCACAAGACTCCACTCCCCTTCAAGGCTATCCTCTACTACTTAGTGATGTAAGGCCAGCCTGGGCTACATGAGACCATCACCCTGCTTCCATTTCCCCAGTGACAGGCATATATCACATGCTTTTGCACTATGGAAGCCCGCAATAGGCTAGCGCTCCTACCAAGTAAGTCCTAGGCTAGCCTTATCTTTCTCTTTTTGTTTACTTTTCTTATTTTGTTTTCTTATTCTTCTTTGATTTTTTTGAGACAGGGTCTCTGAATCTCTGGATATCCTGTAACTCCCCTATATAGACCAGGCTAGCCTCAAACTCACAGAAATCCTCCTGCCTCTGCCTCTCCAGTGCTGGGATTAAAGGCATGTACCACCACACCCCATTCTTTTTCATTTTTGAAATGAAGTCTCTGACTAGCCCAGGCTGGCCTCAAAAATGCTTGGTTATCCTGTGCCCCCACCTTCAGAGGCAAGGTTGGAAGTGTGAGTCACCAAGTGTGGCTCACTTCATCCTCCATGACACTTGGGCTCTTCCCCCGGCCCTTCCCAAACAGTCCCCAACACCCAGGTTGTGTGTACAAGCTAACTCTGGGCATCAAGGAAAGTGTTTTAATTTTTCTTGTTTTGTTTTTGTTTGATTGTTCCGAGACAGGGTTTCTCTGTGTAGCCCTGGCTGTCCTGGAACTCACTCTGTAGACCAGGCTGGCCTCGAACTCAGAAATCCACCTGCCTCTGCTGGGATTAAAGGCCTATGCCATCAGATCCAGCTGGGTTTTTTGAGACAGGGTCTCATACTGGGACCTGGAACTCACTGAGTTAGCTAGCCTGGCTGCCCAGTGATTCCCAGGGATCTGCCTTTCTCCCCCAGGCTGCTCCCCTCCCCCCAGTACTGGTTTTGCAAACCCTTGATGCCACTTTCTCTACAGAATTGAGCTCAGATCCTTAAGTCTGTGCAACAGACTCTTTAACAACTCCAGTCGCCTCCCCAGCTCATCCCTGGTTTTCTCTGTCAGTTAACATCCTTTAGTCTGAGCCTCCACTCGGGAGGTGGAGGCAGGTGGAGCTGAGTTCCAGGCCAGCCTGGTCTACAGAGCAAGTTCCATGACAGCCAGGGCTACACAGAGAAATCCAATCTGAAAAAAAGAAAAACAACAACAAACAAACTAAATAAATAAATAGTTGAGGTTTATCCTATCCATAAACCTTCAAACATTCATCCATGGTCCCTTCTAGCTTAGACAGAGGTGTGGTGGCCTCTGTCTCCATTTCTCTAGCAAGATTGGTAAAGCCTAAAGTGAAGAAGTGGTCAGTTGGGCCTCAGCCACAGGCCTGAATATGCACAGCCGGCTGGACTTCCTCTCAGCTCTCAGTTCCCCACCAGGGTTCTGGGGTGGCTCCAACTGGACCCAGATCAGAAGTGCCTGGCCTGTGTGGCAGGCAAGTTATTATACTGCTGTTGTCCAGGCCTCCTTAGCTGTAGCTTCCGTCCCACCCATCCCATGAGGAGTAGGAGTCCAAAGGCCTCCAAAGACAGGAGCCAGACAGGAACTACCTTGGCAGACAAACAGCAATATGGAGCCTGGAGTTCCTGCCCCACCTGGCAATGCAGAACCCATGATGGTTTTCTCTCCTTCCTCTCTCTCTCTCTCTCTCTCTCTCTCATTGCCTAGTCTGCCCTTGAGCAGTGATTCCCCTGCTTCAGTTCCTGAGTGTCAGGATGATAGACATGTACCAGCACACCTGGTTTCTCCCCAGGACACCACTGTTTAGCCCCTCAACTGCTGATCCCTATATACCACAGGATAGGAACAACCAGGCTGAGTGCCTGAGGAGGCTGAGGCCAGGGCCTGGGAGGTAGGACAGGGCTCAAGAAACAGCTCACTGTGAAGAGCCAAGTGGAAGACCACCATGGGACAACTAGTGGTGTCCCGGAGCCATGGGCAGTGAACAGTAAATACCAAGCATAGGACACAGGAGGCCTGGCCCTCAGGATTCAGAGCTCATAAGTAGTTGGCATGATGTGCACGCGGGCTGTATTGGCTACTTTTCTTTTGCTGTGATAAAAACACCAAGACCAAGGCAACTTGCAGAAGAAACCATTTATTTGGGCTTACAATTTTAGAGGGTTAGAGTTCATCATGCTGGGTCACCATGGCAATAGGTGCCAAGCATGGCCAGCAGGTACAGAAGCTGAGAGCTCACAAAGCTGAGAGATTGAACTGAATCTCCACACCCACCCACAGTGACATTCCTCCACCTGTAAGGTCGCACCTCCTGAACCTCCCAAGCTATGCCCACCAACCAAAGACCAAGCACTCAGACTGAGACTGAGCCTTGTAGTCTCAGGTTTGTGCCTGAGACTACAAACCACAGCTTGCCCACCCTGCATTTGAGAGGGTGAGACAGGAGGAGCCTGAGTTTTAGGTCAGTAGGAAAACAGAAAGAAACCCCAAGCAAAAGGAAAAGAAAAGAGGGATGAGAGAGGTGGCTCATGGTTAAGAGCATGTGTTGCTCCCACAGAGGAACTGAGGCCCATTTCCAGCACAAGGTGATTCACAACCATCTGTAACTCCAGTTCCAGGGGATCCAGCGCCCTCTCTGGCCTCCCTGGGAACTCACTCATATGGGGCACACACATCTGTGTAGACAAACACACCTACACATAAAATTAAACACACACACACGCATATATATATATATTTTTTTTTTAAACTTAAATTTAAACATTCTTATGAAAGTTAAAAATACAAAACTGGGGGACTGGAGAGATGGCTCAGCAGTTAAGAGCACTGACTGCTCTTCCAGAGGTCCTGAGTTCAATTCCCAGCAACCACATGGTGGCTCACAACCATCTGTAATGGGGTCTGATGCTCTCTTCTGGTGTGTCTGAAGAGGGCAACATAAATAAATAAATAAATATTTAAAATAAATACAAAACTGGGCAGAAATGGCGCACACCTTTAATGCCAGCACTCAGGAGGCAGAGAGGCAGGTGGATTTCTGAGTTCGAGGCCAAACTGGTCTACAGAGTGAGTTCCAGGATAGCCAGGGCTACACGGAGAAACCCTGTCTCAAAACAAAACAAAATAAAAACAGCCCAAACAACACGTATATTTTACAGCTATATCTCAGTAGAGCAAGGGAAGGCGGGTCCTGGGAGAGCCAGAGAGCTGCCACCCCCATATGCAGGTGGAAAGCCTTCCTGTAAGCTGGGCTGCCCTGGCCCCTGGCATTTCTTCTGTAGGCTCATTCCCATCCGATCCTCAGAAGAGCCCTCACCAGGTGGGCAAGTCAAATGTCCACACAAAGCTTCAGACAAAAAGAACTGGCTGTGCTCTCTCATCTGCAGCCAGAGTTCCAGACCCGGATCTGTGCAGGTGGAGTCTGGCAGGGCCCACCCTTCCTCTCCTAAATCAAGAATTCTGACTCTCCAGGGATTGAGGCCTGGCCACCTCAGGCCTTTATTTGGATTCTGTCCGGTCGGTCTCTTTTGTCACTTGCAGAGATCTAATCAGGGTCTGGGGAACGAGTAGTTGGGGGTGGGGGTGGGGTAGAGTGCCTTCCTAGAATTCCCCAGTGAAGGGTCTGGGGACATGGCTCAGTGGCCGGGTTCTTTATAAGCATGTGAATCTATGGATTCCATTTCTAACACAGCAAAAAAAAACACAAACAAAAATTATATTAAAAATCTTGAAGTTTAGTCCGGTGGTGGTGGTGCATACCTTTAATCCCAGCACTAGGGAGGCAGAGGCAGGTGGATCTTTGTGAGTTCAAGGCCAGCCTGGTCTACAGAAAAGAGTTCCAGGCCAGCCAGGGCTATGCAGAGGAACAACCTCTGTGTTGGAAAAAAAACCAAACCAAACCAAATCAAAACCAACCACAAACGATCCTGAATTTTAATACACAACAGATGGTTCTCAATATCTCTACGTTGCAAACACTGGGTGGAAAAGCCCTTTAAAAAAATGAATCTAAGTTTTAAAATTATGACACTCAAATTTATGGGTTGATTTGTGTGTTTAGTTATCTTTTTTTCCCTTGGTTTCTTTCTTTTTGTTGTTACTATCCTTGTTGGGTTTGTTTGTTTGGTTTTTTGTTTGAGACAGGGTTTCTCTGTGTAGCCCTGGCTGTCCTGGAACTCACTCACAGAGATCCACCTGCCTCTGCCTCCCGAGTGCTGGGATTAAAGGTGTGCACTGCCACCTGGATAGTTATTTTCTTTTAACATCTAATTTCATTTTATAAGTGTTGTGTTTCAGTCCTGGGACAAGGGCCTGGGGTGCATATTTACATACCAAATTGGACCTGGCCTCCAGTTTCTGCCAGCATCCCTCAGTCCCTACCTGGTACAGGGCATGGTTAGCATACCCCACCATCTGTTCTGAACTTTTCAGCCCAGCTGGGCTGCCCCTCCCCCAGCAGCTCTTTCCCATATAACCCAGGTATTCTGGTCTCTCCTCTCACCCCCACTTTCTCTCCTGCTCCATGCACATTCTTTCTCTTCCCCCTCCCCTCTGCCTCTCTGCCTCCCTCCATTGGGACCAGTGAACCCACCTGAAAGCAACTTCCCAATAAGCCTGCCTTTATATACTTTAATTTGGCTATTTGGCTCGAATTGGCTCATTTTGTGGGTGGAGAAAAACGTATGGTCCTGTATGGGTGTTTTGCCTGTGCCTGGTGTAGCAAGCATCAGATCCCTGGAACTGGAGTTACAGATGTCTGTAGGCTGCCCTGTGGGTGCTGGAGATAAACCTAGCTATCTTGGAAGAGCAGTCAGTACTCTTAGACAGCTGAACCATTTCTCCAGCCCCTTTCTTCTCTTCGGTGTGTGTTTTTGCTTTAGTTTGGTTTTGACAGGGTCTCCTGTAACCCAGGATGGCCCAAACTGACTTTTTGCCAAAGGACCCTGAACTCCTGGCCTCCAGCTGCCAAGAGCTGGAATGACCGGCATGCACCACCATTCCAGGCTTTCCAGCTCTTTATCTGCTAGTCCGGCTGGTCACGGGAGGTCAGGTGACAGAGTAAGGCAAAAGGGCTTCAGAAGGCTGCGGGCCATGTAGAAAGCAAGGCCTGGGAGGGGCGGGGCTTCACTGTGTAAACACCGGACAGGGCTTCCTGGCCAACCTGAAATTTCCCAAAGGCCCAAACATACAGGGGGTTAGGAATTCACCCAACCCAGCCTTGTTTGGTTTGACCCTAAGGGCCTTTGATGCCAGCTGGCAGCTCCCCTGCCCTAACCCTCATTCTGCACGTAGCTTGGAAAGGCCTTTCCTTGGAGGCTTTAGAATTCTGGGTAGTTCTGAAGCCCGGAAGTCTCTGAGAGGCAGCTGCTACTGTAAGTGGGTCACCAGGCTCATAATGACTTACTCTCGGACTCGCCTCTCACCCCTGCCCATTGCTGTGACCTTCTTGGACATTGCCGAAGCCCCTGGCATGGTGCGCACCCCCTCAAAGCTGCTGACTCCTGAAGCGGCTGCCGATCCCCTGCTTGCTCCACCTCCACTTTTATTTATCTATTTGGATTTTAGAGACAGGGTTTCTCTATGTAGCCCTGGCTGTTCTGGAGCTCACTATATAAATTAGGCTGGCCTTGAACTCAAAGAGATCTTCCTGCCTCTGCTTCCCAAATGTTGGAAGTAAGTCCTTTAATTTAGCCGGGTCTACATAGTAAACTCCACGACAGCCAAATCTACACAGTGAGCACCTTTCTCAAACAAAACCCAAAAATTGTGATAAAATGTCCATGCCACAAAATAAGCTTAAAACAACAACAAAGAGGACCACATTTCAGTTCTCAGCAACTAAATCAGGCCCATAATACCAACTCCAGCGGATCAGGTGGCACCTGTGGCACCTGCATTCATGTGGTACACATGCACACACAAATACACAAACATACTTACACAGAAAGAGAGGAAGAAAGTTAGGAAGTAAGGAAGAAAATTTTTTGAGATAAGGCCTTACTACTCAGTCCAGGCTAGCCTAGAACTGGCTATGTAGACCAATTTGGTCTCAAAACTCAGATATCTGCCTGTCTCTCTCTCTGCCTCCTGAGTACTGGGGTTATAAGCGTGGGCCACCATGCACTAACCTCAAACATAATGTTTTTGTTTGGTTTGGTTTGATTTGGTTTTGGTTTTTTGTGACCGAGAGTTTCTCTGTGTAGCTCTGGCTCCCCTGGTGGTACACACTTTATAGACCAGGCTAGCCTGGAACGGAGGTCCACCTGCCTCTCTCTCCCAAGTGCTGGGATATAAAAGGCATGTGCCACCACCAATCGGCTCAAATGTAAGTTTTTTAAAATGAAAAGGAGAAGCCGGGCAGTGGTGGCACATGCCTTTAGTCCCAGCACTTGGGAGGCAGAGACAGGCGATTTCTGAGTTCGAGGCCAGCCTGGTCTACAGAGTGAGTTTCTTTCTTTCTTTCTTTCTATTTTTTTCGAGACAGAGTTTCTCTGTGTCGAGAAAACACTTTCTGAGTTCCTCGAACTCAGAAATCGCCTGTCTCTGCCTCCCAAGTGCTGGGACTAAAGGCATGTGCCACCACTGCCTGGCTACAGAGTGAGTTTCAAGACAGCCAGGGCTACACAGAGAAAGCCTGTCTCAAAAAGAGACAGAGAGAGGAGAGAGAGGGGAGAAGAGAGAGGGGAGGCGAAGGGGGGGAGGGAGGGGGGAGGGAGGGAGGGAGAGACAGCGCGAGCGCGCTTGCAGAGGCAGTCCTTTGGGGGTGTGGTCTGTATGGTCACGTGCCAACGCTTCCCCACCTACCTGCTCCGCTTCTGTAGCGTGAGCCTGAGCGGCGGACTCTGGGTACGTGCCTACTCGCTGTGCGCTTGGCGCCCCGCCCTGCGACGCCGCGTGCGTACGTGCGTGCCTGCGTGCGCGCGCCCCGCCCTTTTTATAGAGCCGCAGTGGGTCAGCTCTTGGACGAGGCGTCATGGCGGCGGCGCTGCTGCTGGCGCTGGCTTTCACGCTCCTGAGCGGCCAAGGCGCCTGCGCGGCGGGTAAGAGCGGGGTGCTGGGACAGGGCTGGGGTCACAGACTTAAGGTGAGCCGCAGATTTCGGGGACTTGGTGGTGTAGGGAACCACAGCTTTGGTTCCCTACTCGGACTCGGGGCTGGAAATTTGTGGAGGAGTAACAGTGGCTGTGGGTGACCCTCGAGTTGACCCTAGATTTCGACTGGGCCACGAGGTGGAGGGGGTGAGCTTAGAGATTAGGCCCTGGAGAGACAAATTAAAGGTTAGGACTTTGGGGGAGACATCCTATGGTTGTGGGAACCGGGAGTGAAAGGAGCCGCCACCTTGCGCTAGTTCTCACCTGGACATGGGCTGGAGGATTTGGAGTACAGAAGTGAGTAGAAATGATCCCAGATTTTGGACAGCTGGAAATGGAGGGAGCCGCTTCCTTAACTGTCCCAACTCCAAGAATAGGGCTGGGAGGTGACCCTGAAGGTTTGGGGATACAACAATGACTATAATTGGCCTAGGTTTGGGGGAGTTAGGGAACGTGTGGGAGGAGGGAACCCTGAGGCTGGAAGACAGGAAGGCTCTGGGGCAACATTTCCAAGGTTGAGTGGGGGCATCCCTGGTGGTAGAGCTACTATCTTGACCATCTTAGTGTCTCCACCTGGGTAATAGGGTTGGGCTTCTGGTGTGGGGGCCTGGGAGCGTGAGGATAAAATAAGCCACCACGTTGAGAGTGCCCCACCTGAGAGATAGGACTGTAAAGTAATCATGGGCAGGAGGGAATTTCAGTACATCTGGGAGAGGTTTGTGGGACCTGGGGTGGGGAACAGTAGTATTGGAGGTAGTAGTTTCCTCCAGGTTTAGAGAGATCTGGGGGCTGAGGAAGCTGCCACCTTGAGATCCCAAATTTGGAAGACCTGGAAGTAGAAGGAACTGCAATCTCCCCACTCGGGGAAAAGGGTGGGAGTCTCAGTCCCTACTTCAGGAGGGCATGGAGTTAGAGAGACCTTTCACTTTATGTTACCACCGGGGGTGGGGGTGGGGGGGAAAGGAGCAGCCTTTCCTGCAAGGGCTGTCTCCCAAGGTTTGGGGCTACTAGGGGGACTAGAGTGGGAGGAGCTACCATTTCAGGGTGTCCATACTTAAGGGACCAGGCAGGGAGATGACTCAGGAGGTTTGGGATACAGAAGTGCCTGGGGCCCATAGGTGGGAGTGAAGTGACTAGGAATTTTGGGGAGGTCCTTGATGTTCAGTGATCTGAGGGTGATGGAGAAAGGATTGGGAGGATGGTGAGGAGAAAGCTGCCGCATTGCTGTTTCTACTTAGTGGAGGAGCACAGCACTACTTGGGGAATCTGAAGGAAGAAGATGAGGTTGGTGGGGATAGCATTGCCTGTTAGTAACGTCCTCAGGTTTGGAGGATGTGGACTGGAAGGGGATGAGAGATGACCCTGTGGGTTCTTAGGGTGCCTTGGAGGACTGCGGGTGAGTGGAGTCGTTGCCCTGGGGTCACATGTGGAGCTTGGGTGAGGAGTTCCTGAGTGACAGTTCCCATCCCTAGGTTTGGAGGAGTCCTAATCAGATGTCCCCAGCTGTCCCTGTCCTCCTTGGGGTAAGCTTACAGGCTCTCCATAGTCCACAGGGTCTGTATCAATCATCTCTTGCAATGGCCACCTGTCCTTGCCCCTAGCAAAGGGAGGAGATGGAGGTCCCCTTTGAGCTGGAGCCAAAGCTTCAGGCTGGTACAGTGCTCTTCTGATCTAGGACTTCCCTGGGAGTGAGTGCCTGGGAATGGCCCTGGACCACAGGCCCAGGGACTTGTTGGATTATCATTCTTGATGGGATTTCCGGTGGCCAGGGCTCAGCACACTCAGCTTGCTCCCACCCCGGAGTCTGGTCATTCTGGCTTTAGGTCCTTGCCTGATTGAGGCTCAAAGGGGCAACTGAGGCCCAGGTAGGGAAGGCAGGTGGTATTCAAGGTTATGGCAAGGTTGAGCATGGGAAGGCAGTGTGGTAGGCCTGGAACACATGGACTGCTCTCCTGCCTACTTTACACAGCAGGCAAAGGGCAGAACCAGAGCTCCACTGGAGAAGTGGGCCACATGACTGCTGCCCCCAACAGCAGTAGATACAGGAGGGGGCTGTGCCTGGCAGCGCTGCCTGTGGTTAATCCTGACCCACTTTTGCCAAGCCCTCTTCCTCACCATCAAAACATCTTGAGGTACTCCCATGAGGCTGGCTCTTGGGTGCAGATAGTTGTACCCTGGCAAGATGGATGCGTTCTATCCTGGGTAGGGAGCCTGGCTAGGCACAGGCCCAGTGGCTTTCTGCCTGGAGTTAAGCAGACCTTTGCAATGCCCGAGAGCCAAGCACAGAGAGTAGCTTATAGGCAGGTCCTAGCCCTTCTTGGGAACAGACGCACAGCCTACAGCCTGGGTAGGGCACAGGTCAACCTGATGTGCAGTGGGGAGAGGTGCTCTGCTCAGAGGGCAACCCTGTGGCGTGGGCACTTAAGGTTTCCTGGTTGTGTGAGGCTAGAATTTGATACTAGGGTCTCTTACAGGCTGGTCTAAGCACTCCACACCATAGTCTCACATGCTTTCTCTGAGTGACCGGGTGGACTCAGATGCTCACTGCAGGGTTTTGCCCCAGGGGTTACCCTGGTCTGATTTAACCCTAATTCCTCAGGTGTCTGAATGACAAGCTGAGTGGGAGAGATAACAAGCCAACAGCACTGGCTAGCAGGAGACTGGGTGTGGGCTGCCTTCCAGAACAGTGTCCAGCGTCCCCTCCCTGCACCCTATGGTGCTGGCTTGTTTACTCAATGCCTCAGGCTGGCTCTGCTTTCACCTGGCTTCCAGGCTGTTTTTAGACCAAAGCACAGGCTGGAAGCTGTGGGCTACAGGTCACATGGCCAGTCTCCTGGCTTGACTTCTTGAAGACCCTGTGGAGGCTCCTGAGGTTGGGATCATAATTAATGGTCACCCCTAAGTAGTGCTAGCTAGGCTCTGTATAGAAAGGTCAGTGACAGAAGGAGTACCACAGGGTACTCTGCATTCCTGTGACTAGATTATGGGTCACCTAGTTGATCCTAACTGCCTGGCGTGTGGCCATTAGGCTTGTGGTCCTTGGAACATGGCAGCCATGTCCCAGACAGATGACACCCATAGTGTAGTGTCTCTTCAGAAACCCAGCTGGGGCTGGGGTCTTCGGAGCCACCTGTCTTTCCCGACAGTCCTAGGTGAAGTGGTGTTGATACAGACATCCTGGAGCAGTAAACAGGGAAGGGGCTAAGAGAAAGGGCACTGCTGTGGCCTCCTCCTGACTCAGCATACCCAATTGCCGGGAACTGCAGGTTGGGCGGTCTGGAAGATCTCAGCTCTGAAATGTAAGTTAACAGGAAACCATCTTTTCTACCAAAGCTGCTGTGTCCCTCAGACCCCAGGGGCCTTGAGGCCACTTTGGTGGCAGGTGTCACTCTTGGCCCTGGAGCTTTGGGGCAAGTGCCTATCTTGCCCCCACACCCAAAGCCTAAACCCAAATGCTTGTACCTTCAGACACAACCACACCTTGTGTAGGCACGCAAAGAAAGACCTGCCTTCCCCTGGGACATGTGTTTGGGGCAGGTCTGAGCATCCCAGGTCCCCATGTAGTGCTGAGAGGCCCTATCTATTTTTTTTTTTTTGGTTTTCGAGACGGTTTCTCTGTGTAGCCCTGGCTGTCCTGGAACTCACTCTGTAGACCAGGCTGGCCTCAAACTCAGAAATCTGCCTGCCTCTACCTCCCAAGTGCTGGGATTAAAGGCGTGTGCCACCACTGCCCTTCGAGAGCCCCAATCTTAAGTTTTTGTTTTGGAGACAATTTTAAACACATAACCCATCTGGCCTGGAACTTCTAGCAATCCTCCTGCATAGACCTGAGTGGTGGAATTTTAGGCGAGCCACAGCACTTGGCTCCTACTCTAGTTTTTGGTTTTTTTTGCATTATTAACATTTAGTGTGTGTGTACACAGTTGTACACAGGTCCTTCACCACATGGGTCTTGGTCTTGGGGTTGAACTGGAGCTTTAGACTTGGTGGCCACCACTTTTACCCAGCTCTTTGTGTTTCGTTTTGTACCTAATGTCATCCTTCTCCCTGCGAGCAGAGAAGAAATGGAGTTGGTTGTGTTGGCCCCTGTGGCAGGTCCTGGTGGTTGTCCGTCCTGCCTCTTTCTCCTCCCTTGTAGTAACGGGTGCTAACCCTTTCCCATAGCTGGCTTCCTCAAGGCGCCATTCTCGAAGGAGCGGTGGGCGGGGGGCAGCGTGGTCCTGCACTGTGAGGCTGTGGGCAGCCCCATCCCTGAGATCCAGTGGTGGTTTGAAGGGAATGATCCAAACGACAGCTGCTCCCAGCTCTGGGATGGCGCCCGGCTGGACCGTGTTCACATCCATGCCACCTACCGTCAGCATGCAGTCAGCTCGCTGTCTGTTGATGGGCTCACCGCAGAGGACACAGGCACTTATGAGTGCCGGGCCAGCAGTGACCCTGACCGCAACCACCTGACCCGGCCACCCAGGGTCAAGTGGGTCCGTGCCCAGGCGAGCGTGGTGGTCCTTGAACGTGAGTGGCCAGGGCACCTGTCTCTGTTTACCTCGTGTGCCACCCAACCCTGGCTCCCACTTTGTAGAACCAGATGCTGCCTGCCTGCCCTACCACTCATTGAGGCTCGCCTGGAGATATGGGTGGGCTGGACACTCGTTGGTGTCACCCTGCTGGGAGCAGGTTGTCCCTTCCTCGGCTTGCATCCCAGGCCTTTGGTCCTGCTGTATTCTGCCCTGACCTCCAATCCTGTTCTGTGCACCTACTCTCCTGGCTCATAGCCTACCCTATTTGTTTGCCTGGTAGGGGTGGGGTCTGCTGCCCAAGTGTTGCCCTGACTGTCTACTGCAAACTTGAAAATTCCAGCCAGACTCTCCAGAGACTTCTGGGAGTTTAGTGTCCAGTTCTGACTGATGGTCAAATATCAGTGAAGGGAGCATGAGACATCCATGTGGTTTTGTTAGTGGGGAATTGGGGATGGTGCTCCCCCTGAACCACATAGACATGGGAGCAGCAGGTGTGACTTGGGCAGCTAGGTCGCTTACCTTGGAAGTGGACTTCCGGTGGGATATCAGCTTGCCTTAGAAATCTGGGGCTGTAGGCTGTGAGCCACTGTGATTGACCTTATCAGGGGTGTGGGGCAGACTTGTGCTAAGCTGACTCCTTGTCCCTGTGGCCTCAGCGGGCACCATCCAGACCTCTGTCCAGGAAGTCGGCTCCAAGACACAGCTTACCTGCTCTTTGAACAGCAGTGGCATTGACATCGTTGGCCACCGCTGGATGAGAGGTGGCAAGGTACTGCAGGAGGACACACTGCCCGACCTGCAGATGCAGTACATGTGAGTCCATGGTGCTGGGAGGATCCTGTCATGGTACCATCTTACAAAGTACAGCCCATGGGGAACTGCCTCCATCCTAACATGTAGCTGTCCCTGGTTCCACACAGCTCTGGATTGGCTATATGGCCTACCTGTATAGAGTGAGAGAGCCCAAGGCCCTGTGGTCTGCACAGAGAGCCTGGGTGGGGAGGTGGCCGCCATGCCTTGTGAGCTCCTTACCTCACAGCTCTGTCCCTTGCAGGGTGGACGCAAATGACCGCTCTGGGGAATACTCCTGCATCTTTCTTCCTGAGCCTGTGGGCAGAGGCGACATCAATGTGAAGGGTAATGGGGGGGGAGGGGGGAGGTGGCTGTAGTAAAGGCCAGGGGCTGGTGTTGGGGCTGAGAACAGTCTACATGTTTGGGCATCAGGGTTCTCATCCTCACAGGGCCACCCAGGATCAAGGTTGGAAAGAAATCAGAGCATTCCAGTGAGGGAGAGTTTGTGAAACTGGTCTGCAAGTCCGAGGCATCCCACCCTCCTGTTAATGAGTGGTTCTGGTTTAAGACCTCTGACACTGGGGACCAGGTAAGGACTGTGGGGCTAAGGGCGTGGGGTTGAGTAGTGCCAAGGGTGGTAGGGCAGTAGAGGCTGCAATGGGAACATGGGGTTTTGAACACAGGAAGTCCAGAAGGGGTGTGGGCTTCTAGGAATGGGAGTGGGGATGAGAGCATCAGAGAGGACACAAGCACTTTGGTGTGGGGATCTGGGACACTAGAGGGCTGTGACAGGGCCTCCCCGGACACCATGGCAGGAAATGTTATGGGGCTTCTGGGACAGTGAAGGAGAGGCTCTGGCAGGACATGACACACCCCTTTCCCAGGTCATCACCAATGGCACTGAAATCAATAGCAAGTACATTGTGATATCCACCCCTGAGAGGACAGAACTGACCATCAGCAACCTGGACATGAATGTTGACCCTGGCACCTACGTGTGTAATGCCACCAACTCCCAGGGTAGTACTCAGGAGGCCATCTCACTGCGTGTACGCAGCCGCCTGGCAGCCCTCTGGCCCTTCCTGGGCATCGTGGCTGAGGTCCTGGTATTGGTTACCATCATCTTTATCTATGAGAAGAGGCGGAAGCCAGACCAGACCCTGGACGGTGAGCAGCCCTGGGTCTGGGTGAGTGGGTGGGGCACCCCTCACTTGGCCACAAGCTGCTGTCCTCTATGGTGAGCTCCCCTTGTAGCTCAGGCAGCCGCTGTGAGGGCTTGGGGCTGTGGGTGCCTCCAGCTGCAGACTACATGGCAAGCCTGGGCTGTGGGGTGTGTTGATCACCCAATGCCTGACACCTATGCAGCACCATGAGGGTGGCAGTGTGGGGCAAGGTTCTCACAAGGCTCTGACACATGTCCTCTCTCCTCCATGTGGTTGCTCGTGATTGCAGAGGATGACCCTGGCGCCGCTCCACTGTAAGTCCAGCCTGAGGAGCTAGCTGTGTGTCCTATAGAAATGGGGGAGGCTCCAGGACTCAAGTGTGTGTGTGTCCATTTTTCTTGGGCCTCAGTAGGTTCAGGGTAGGTGGGTGGCTGCTGTTGGCCAGATTTCAGTGGAGTTGAGGCCAGCCCTGTGCTTGTCAGAGTGATGAGCCCTTTTTTGTATCCTCAGGAAGGGCAGTGGAACTCACCTGAATGACAAGGACAAGAATGTACGCCAAAGGAACGCCACCTGAGCGCTGAGGCAGGCGGGGGAGGGGAGGTGCCGGGACGCCTGACCCCAGCCCAGCATCTACTTCTCCTGTGTCCTATCCTGTCCCTACCTAAGCCTGTCCAACCCCTCCTACCCCAACCCAAGTGAAGACAGAGCCTTACCTCACAGAAAGCCCACCTGAAGACGCAAGCCACTTGCAGCCCCTGTTTCTAGTTTAAACTAAATGAGGTTTCTATGCAGACAATCCATTCCTTAGGGGGTTACGTTTTTATTTTTCCTTCCCTTCTGAAGTGTGTCACTACAGCCCTGTGGAGTGGGGGAATGGGACCTTGTCCTCTGTCAGGAGGAAAAGGCCAGGGCACGCTCTGAATTACTTTTGGGGAGGACTGGGCCTGCTGGGAACCCACAAATAAAGACCTACCCCACCATGTGTGTGTCACTGTTTGAGACTTCAAGGGCCCATCTTACAGGAAGAATGAGTGTGGAGGTCACATATAGGAGGACTTGTTTGTCAGCAGGGCGTGGGGCACAGATGGAAATACATGGTCCCAAGAACGGTGGTTCTCAACCTTCCTAATGCTGATTTTCGGTTTTTTGAGACCGGGTTTCTCTGTGTAGCCCTGGCTGTCCTGGAACTCACTCTGTAGACCAGGCTGGCCTCAAACTCAGAAATCCGCCTGCCTCTGCCTCCCAAGTGCTGGGGTTATGATTATTTAAAATAGGATAGCTGATGGGACCCCTTTGGAACAGGGCCCTGACCTACAAGTTGAGCTGGAGGTGCAGCCCTAGTCCTCATGGGTGTTCAAGAAAAGCTGTCTTCATAAAGACATTATTGACCACCGCTGATGTGCTGATCCTAATTGGACATCCACCCTCCAGGAAATGTGTTTGGTTGTGGGAAATGGACAGAACCAAGGGATTTTCTGGCTGGTTTTAACTCCTGGACAGGGGTCAGGGCAGGTGTATGTGGTGGATATTGTTATTGTATTGTCTGGCTCCAGAGAGATGGGAGTGTGAAGCCAGCTTTGATCCCGACAGTACATTCCAGAGTGGTGATGTTTAGGGGAGGGAAGGTCTCTGGGGGACTGGCAGGCCTTTCTGAGGACCACTGAGGTAAAATAGGATCCAGAACAGGCCCTCTGCTTCAGGCCGAGGAAAAGCTGGTGGTTCCTCAGACACCTCTTTGGCCTTCCAGCCACTAGAGGGCACTGTACTTTGATCCACTGAGGAAACCTGGACCTAGCCAAATGGCTGGCTTTTCTTTAGTACACATGCAACTGCATATACCTGGCACCTCACCCTTCTTGTTGAGCTCTTAGAACAGGAGAACCTGCTTAAGGCTCGGGATCAGCCCTGACTACACAAATGTTCTCATGGGTCTATGTAGAGAGAAGCCCAGGGCATCCACTCCCAGCACGGGGAACCTATGGTGTATCAGGGGTTCCATCCGTCAAATAAGGACTTGCCCCCCAACAACTGCAGGTGCAGCCCGGTCTTCATGCTCTTCCCCTGGGGTCTCAAGGCAGGCACTGTGGCTCTTAAGCCTGTGGGTCTTACATCCGGAAGACAGGGTTTAGAAAGTTTTTTTAGGGTTCGCCTCCGGAAGAGTAATCCCTCCTTTTTTTGGGGGGAGGGGGTTCGAGACAGGGTTTCTCTGTATAGTCCTGGCCATCCTGGAACTCACTCTGTAGACGGGACTGGCCTCGAACTCAGAAATCCTCTTGCCTCTGCCTCCCAAGTGCTGGGATTAAAGGCGTGCGCCCAGCTGCAGTAATCCCTCTTTGAGAGGCAAAGGGACATATCCACATCATTCAGGTTGTCCATACAACTCAACCAAAGCATAATGGAAACCGGCTGCATGCCCCTCAGAGCCCAGAATGTCACAGAAGCAAGTGCTCACCCTTGTCCTATCCCTAAAGGTTTTTCAGTTCTTGAGATGAGATGGGTACTGGATCAACTTTGTCATAAACATAATAGCCTGGAAATAGTCTCTGGAAACCACAGGGTCTTTTGAGACCCAGCCCCTAGCTGGCAGGCAGAGACAAAGCTCAGGGCCTTTGTAAAACAAAGACTCATTGATGGGGCAGGACCCCACATGGACTCAGCAACTCACTGGTCACTTCTCCAAGCAGACAGCTGTCAAACTCTCCAGCCCTTGGTCCATCTACTCTGTGCAATCCTAGTCCATAAAGTGGAATGCAAGTGGGCAGAAGGGCCAGACAGCAGCACCAAGGTTTGTAAAGGCCATCCCTGTGAAGTCTATCATAGGTGGGGGCTCACTGTGGAGCCAGTTTCTCCATACCCCAACTGAGGCCTGGGGGAGAAGCACCTTGGCAAACCTTAAGTTAGTAACTACAGACTGGTGAGGTGATGCACACCTGTCGGCACTCTGCAAAGTGGAGTCAGAAGGATCAGTTCAAGGTTACCCTCAGCACATACTGACTTCTACAGCCTATGTCATGTGAGCCATTGTCTCCAAAAGACAAAAATAAAACAGTCACCCTCCCTGGATATGCATATGCCAGAGAAATTGAGATCCCAGAGAGACGTGCAGTGGACACCCAGGTTGTATGTGTGTAGATCAGCATCTGAGAAGCCCCTTTCCCTACAGACCAGGAAACCCACAGCTTAGATCCTGCCAGCCAAGGAGTCCAACTTTGTCTTGCCGAATGCTGCTGAGGCAGCTTCCCCAACTGATCTATCCCTTCCCTGGCCTGATCTGGTTCTGACTTCATTCAAAACCAGAATCTTGAGTAGGAAATGACTGGTTAGTGTTGGGAATATGGAGAGCGGGAGGTCAGAGAAGAGTCTAAAGGAGACTTTTGAAGCAAATTATTTGATCTCTAGGGTCATTGGGTTGTGAATTTGTTGGTTTGTTTTTCCAAAGGTCATGATGAGGTTGTGTATCTGGGGAGGGGGCAGTGCCATAGGGCTGAACTGAAACTACAGGTGTGTACAACAGCACCCAGCCATTGATTAATTGATTGGTAGGGTCTTGTCAAGTCACTAGTTAGTCTGCAATTCACTATGAAGAAGTACAGCCTCAAACTTAGAGATCCTCCTGCCTCTGCCTCTGCCTCTGCCTCCCAAAGGCTGGGGTTGAAATGAGAGAGTAGAGAGGACTCAGTGGTTTAAGAGCATTTATGGTTCTTGCAGGGGACCTGGGTTTGGTTCCCAGAATACACATGGTGACAAACAATCATCCATAGCTCCAAATAACTCCAGCTCCAGGGGAACCCAACACCCTCTTCTGGCTTTGTTAAGGACCATGCTTGCACATGGTGTACATACATACAAGTAAAATGAGATAAATACATCGAAAAAGACAAAAAAGTAGCTAAATAGGTAAATAACAGCTTTTGAGGAAAGACACCGAAGGTTGACCTCTGGCTTTTGCACATGCACACGCGTGCACACATACACACACACACACACATACCTGCCCTGAGCTAGTCACTTATGGAATATCAAAAAAACCTCTGGGGCATGTGTCAGCATGGGTATGGAGAGACCAGGCAGCCACGGCCACTTCCCACTCATTGAAAACACCTAGCTCACAGAAGCAAATCAACAAGATGCCCAAGTGCAAACACAAACCAAGGTCTCTTGAGTCCTATCATCCTTTGTGACTCCTGGCTGGCAAGTCCTCTGACAGCCAGTGGCCATGCTGCCTCCTCCCCTGCACTCATCCACAAGTCCTGGGGCTCTGGCAATCTTCCCGGCTGACATCTTCCCAGGGTGAACATAAAAGATCCCCCTTCATCTGGAACAGGCATGTGCCCTGGGGCGGAGCACAGTCTGGCACTGTCAACTGTGATGTTCAAAAGTGGAGGCCACAGGGGTGGCAGGGGCAGCTCCGGAGTCCCCGGGGTCAGGGCAGCCCATCTGTGTCAGATGAGGACACGCAGCTGGCATGGCACATCCAACATCACAGAACACCTACTGTGAGCAGGCAGAAGTCATGGCCTCATTCTTGGGACACTCAACCATTTGGTATAGCTAATTCAGCATAAGGTCAGGCCAGAAAACAGTGAATGAAAGCTGTAGGGACCTAGACTACCCATAAAGAGCCAAAAGGGTCCAAGAGAAGCTAAGAGGGACCCGGAAGATCTAAAGGGGTCTAGAGGAGATCCTGAAGCATCCAGGAGAGTCTATAAGAGGTCAGAAGGATTTAAGAGTGAACTTAGGTTGGTCCAGGGAAATAAGGGATGGTGGAAATCAGGAGAATCTTAGGATGCCCAGAGGGAGCATAAGAAGGTCCCAAGAGTCCCCTGCACGAGACTTATCTTCCCACCAGTTCCCAGCTATCCTTCCCCTGTATTGCCTCCCTTCCCCCCAACCTCCTGTCAAAAATCCTCTCCTCTCTTTGGTGAAGAAGGGTGGGAATCTAGAGTCAGATCTAGTGTCACCTGGCTTTAGCTTCACCACATAGCCTTGGCTACAGCTTTAGGACCCCCTAGGAGCCAATGTCTCCCGGAGCTGGGGTGAAGTGTGGAACGGAGCTGATGCCTGTGTCAAGGGGGCAGGGATTGTAGGGGGCGGGTATGTGTACAGAGGCAGAAGTTGAGCCAGAGTCCCCTGGAGACCTCTAAGGACTACCAAACCTGAGATCCTCACTATGCTGAAGGGCACCTTTTGGGGGCGAAGTCGCCAGAAGCCACAAGAGGTTCTAGTTCTATCAACTGTTTTTGTTGCCTGACTGTGCCTCAGTTTCCCCACAAGAGGGCTTGGAGATGGGCTTAGAACCCAGAATGATCTCAGCCCTTCCCACAAATATTTGTAGGCTTCTGCCTTGAAGGTGGTGAAAGCGACAGAGCCAGGGATCTGGTTGCCTCCGGGAACACACTTTTTTATGGAATCTGCCACCTTGAACGGAGAAAGGGATAGGTACCCGCGGGGTGAGTGTTAGCGGTTGTCCCGCCTGCGGTGTTCTCGAGACCACGGAGGAACCCCAGAGCAGACCAGGCCCTGGTCTGCATCCTGCGCCAAAGCAGGGGCCCGCCGGCTGGGCTCTGTGACCTTGGGTTCGTCCTTGGCCTCAGTTTCCCCTGGGGAACAAAGCCTGAGCGCATCTCCAAGGACTCAAGGGGCTGACTGACCTTGAGCCTGCCTGCTGGCCCCAGCCTCAGTTTCCCCAATCTATCCTTGTGTGGGGTGGGGGTGGCTCAGGTGGAGGCGGAGCTCCCGCCCCCGTTCCTCCCCCGCGAGCAGAGGCTCCACCCCCGGCTCCGCCCTCCCTCGGGCTCGGCCGGCGGCGGCGGCGGCCGCTCCGCTCCGCACTGCCCGGCGCCGCCTCGCCATGGATGCGCGCGGGGGCGGCGGGCGGCCCGGCGATAGTCCGGGCGCGACCCCTGCGCCGGGGCCGCCGCCACCGCCGCCGCCGCCCGCGCCCCCTCAGCCTCAGCCACCACCCGCACCACCCCCGAACCCCACGACCCCCTCGCACCCGGAGTCGGCTGACGAGCCCGGCCCGCGCGCCCGTCTCTGCAGCCGTGACAGCTCTTGCACCCCTGGCGCAGCCAAGGGCGGCGCGAATGGCGAGTGCGGGCGTGGGGAGCCGCAGTGCAGCCCCGAGGGCCCCGCGCGCGGCCCCAAGGTTTCGTTCTCATGCCGCGGGGCGGCCTCGGGGCCCGCGGCGGCCGAGGAGGCGGGCAGCGAGGAGGCGGGCCCGGCGGGCGAGCCGCGCGGCAGCCAGGCCAGCTTCCTGCAGCGCCAATTCGGGGCGCTCCTGCAACCCGGCGTCAACAAGTTCTCCCTGCGGATGTTCGGCAGCCAGAAGGCCGTAGAGCGCGAGCAAGAACGCGTGAAGTCGGCGGGGGCCTGGATCATCCACCCCTACAGCGACTTCAGGTGCCGCCTCCGGGAGGGGCCCGTCCTTGGCGCGCCCGGGAGAGGGCGGGGCGCCACGTCCCGGATGGTGACCTCGGGGTGGTGGCAGTTCGAGGCACCGGGCTGGATGGGGGGGTAGTTCCCTCGCGGTGACCTCGGGCGCGACCCGGACCCGCCCCCGAGGGACCCTGGTGTTCAGAGGCTCCGCCTTTTGGAGGCCTGGAGTGAGGGGGTTCCTGGCGCTTCCCCTCCCGCGCGCCTTGGTTGCAGTGGGCGAGAGCCGCGGCCTCAGGGCCAGGGTCTGAGCGCACAGGGGTGGAGAGGACGAATAGAGGGGAACATGGGCGCCCCTAGGCCGCGGAGCAGAAATGAAGGTGGAAGGATGAATAGAAAGGAGAAAGGAAGAAAAAAGAGGAAGGAAAAAAAAGGGAAGGAAGGAAGGAAGAAGGAAGGGCGCATGGGAAAGGACGCGCCCGGGAGGCCTCGGAGAGGGGGTTATTAAGCGGGCGCCGCGCGTTCCCACGGTCTCCGCTTGCGCCCGGGGCAGTCGCATTCCGAGTACCCACACATCCCCGGTTTGTGGCTACCGACGTGGCCTGAGTTGACTGCTGCGTGCAGCGATAGGTGCTGGCGAAGGGCCATGACCCGAGTGTTTGCGTCTGTCTCTCCTTTCCGGGCGAGCTTGTGATGTGATGACCGAGAGGGTCCGGGGGGAGGGGCTGCGGGGGGCATGTGTCCGCGGATCAAGGGGAGGCGTGTCCCTAGGGGTGTGGCTGGTGGGTCTCTAGAAGTACCTGTTGGGATGCTGGCTGTGCGTGAGCGCGTGTCCCGGGTGGGTGTACACCCGCGGATCGTAAGGAGAGCTGCGTGCAGGGGATGCAAGCTAATGTCCCCATCTGCGGCGGTGACAGTTGGGGTGCAGATATGAAGACAGGATGCTTTCCTACCCCGGAAAACGCTAGCTTGAAGTTTCAGGACCACGGACAGCTCCAGGACCTGGGGCTGCTCCTCTTGTCCCTTCTCCAGTGCTTGATAATTGAGCAAATAGAGGCCCACGCACAACCTCCCTGAGACCAGAATGCCACTTTTACCGGGAACCTAGGTGTGGGGAAGATGCCCAGGGGTTAGGGCCAACAGGAGTTGTTCTAGCATACCCTAGCCTGAGTGCCAGGCTCAGCATTGCCTGGCAACTGGACCCTGGACATTTGCTCTGTTCCCACCTGTGAAATGACACAAAAAGAGATGCCGGCTGCCAAGACTTCCTAGCTGACCAATGTAAATGGAGTCAAGTGCCAGCCAGCCAGAGAAAGGCATCTAGGGTGGGGGCAGGCTGTGGGGGCTACTCACTACCCTCCTACCTCAGCATCACCGAGGTTACAGGTGGGGTGCCTAAGGCCATCCTTAGGCTTGGGTTCTTGCCTGGCCTGCAGGGGTGACATGTGGCTGGTTTGGGGGTGCATGGGAATGGGAGGCTTTGAGAAGGGATTGAGTTCCTGCCTTGGGGCCTTGTGGGTGCAGAGGCCCGGGGGACCCTGTGCATGCTGTGGCTGTCATAAGCCCTGAACTATAGAGAGGTTCACAGGCCAAGAGTCTTGCCTGGAAAGCCAGAGCAAACAGAAGTGGAGTGAGGGTGTACCTGGGGTTAGAGGAGTCAGTGTGGGCATCAAATTTCAAAGCTGGCACATGGGGCCATCCACCTTTCACGTCTGGGGACTTGTGCCCCTTCCAGGACTTTCTGATTAAATGTTGACCAAGATGGTCTCCAGAGCCTCTAGGGGCTGTTGGAAACACCAAGTGTGTTAAGTGTTGACTGAGACATTGGTTTTGGCTACCCTGAGATGAAGCCCAGGCTAGCTCTCTACTGATGAACCCCACACGCCCTCAGCTCACTTTCTACTTTCTGTTCTGAGACAGGATTTCACTAAGTTTGTCAGTGGCCTTGAACTGAGCATCCTCCTGCCTCAGTTTCCTGAGTAGCTGGGATAACAGGTGCGCACCACTAAGCCCAACAGTATTAACTGAACATTTAAAAAAAAAAACAGAAGTGAAGAAGAAGAAAAAGGAAAAGAAAAAGCCATTCTGATATTATTATGCCTCGGGTGGGCAATATACACATATGTAATATGTATAGCTTTAAAATCTTTATACAGAGTAGTAGACAGGGACCTTCTATCCCTATCCAGGGGCTGAACAGCTCCCTGTGTTGGCTCTGACTTGGTTCCCCAGTGGTTCTGTCCTGTGACTTGGCTGGTATGCCTGATGTCTGGATGGGACTTTGCTGGTTGGTGACTAGGTACTGGTCCTCCCTGCCTAGGCAGGAGGAGAGGAGGAGTCATTAAAGGCCCCAAGGGAAGCACGGTTGTGGGATGTCAGGGCCCTTGGGTATTGGTTGCCTGCAGCATACAGTCCACAGGGATCTAGAGGAGCCAGGTTCTTAGCAGAATTCCGCCCTAGAGTCCCCTAGGGCTCAAGGTGCCTAGGGATCACTTTAGGCCCCTCTGCCTCAACTTCTCAGAATTTGAGGAGGGTGTGATGCGGAGGAAGGGGACAAGTGTCTGATGTGTCTGGAAGTGTTCCAACTGTGCTCAGACAGCTAAAAATGCTTAGTATTTCAATCTTTACTCCGTTTACACATTGTGTCTGGGGCACCACAGTACCTACATGTTAGTCAGAGGGCAGGATGCAGAGTTAGCTCTCTCCGACCTCGTGGGTCCTAGGATTCAATCAGTTTGTCAGGTTTGGTGATAGGCATTTTTATTTGATGAGCTATCTCATTGCTCCCAGTTTTTTTTTTTTTTTTTTCTTTAAAAAGGGGGATGGCGGTGGTACTGGGTCTCCTGAAGCTCAGGCTTGTCTTAAATTCACTATAATGGAAGATGACCTTGAACTCCTGATCCTCCTGAGTGTTAGGGAGACAAGAATGGTCCACCAAGTTCAATTTCTGTGTTGCTGTAATTGTGACCCAGGCTTTACACATGTTAGGTGAGTGTGCTACCCACTGTCATCCCAATTTGAGATTTCATTCTGTAGCCCAGGCTGACTTCCCAGGCAATCCTCCTGCTTCATCCTCCCAAATGCTAGGATCACAGACAGTCACCACCTCACCCAATTTTACCTGCTGCTTCTGAGCATCAACCCTGGCTCTCAGCAGGTTCTATAAGCTTTCATGGAGAAGCAAGTTTGAGGGTTTTTGGGGGAAAGTGTTCTAGGCCTGGATGTCCATGCCCAGTCTAGGAATCAGAGCAGCAGTGATACCCAGGGAAGAAAGAGGAGAGAGCCAAACAGCCTCAGAAGCCTATAGACCCAGCCCAGACCTGTGAATGCTGGTTCTGAGCCTGCCTTATCCTTCCCCATCCTTCCAGGGTGGCCAGGGGTCAGTGTGAGGTCAGGATATTGGGTCCTGCTTGTAAATCCCTGGAAATGTGCCCTATGTCAAGGCCCTAGAAAAAATGGCATTATCAGGGAGGATATGGGGTTTGGGCAAGCACCTGCCTCCCAGATGGAAGTGTTGGGACCTGAAATTCTCAGCTGTGAAAGAAGTGGGGAGGTTTAAGATCAGGATGGGCAAGGCCCCCTCTTCCTAGGGCCTGCACACCAAGGCCATCACTTCAGGGTTTCTGGTGGGACCCCTTTTCTTACCCTGGCCTAGTCTGCCTCCAGCATACATTCAAGTACAGTATCAGATGCCCCCATTCCCCTTAGCCACCCTGACGTCATTCCTGGGTGTCACACATTGTACTCCACTTGCTCAGGCTATTTCCCATCCCTCTACCTTTCACCTGGGAAGCCCCACCCACGGTGAGTGGCCTCAGGGCTGCCTGGGCACCACCTCTCCCTGAAACCATCAGCCCTTGAGTGCCACTTCCCCCAAGCAGCCTTCTTAAACATTGTACCCAGGCCCATCTCTCATACCCTGGCATCCAGCACAAATCCCACAAATTTGCGCTGGCATCCAGCACAAATGTTGATGGACATTTTCTCCTCAACCAACTCCCATAGGAGCTGGGCACTGGGGAGCAGTATGTGTGTAGCCATCTACATTTCCTGGTCACTTCATGCCCCTGGTGCTTGGTGTACAATGAACCTTTACACATGTCTGCACCTGGGACTGCAGCTATCTTCGCACTGGGGTTTTCAACAGTAACCCTTATACCTGCTCTGGGTACTCACTCAGTGGCCTCAGGTCCTGATCCTCTACCTGATCCTGGCCTGTAATTCCTGACCTCCTGCCTCTAACCCATTCAGCTTTGCTTGGATCCTAGGATTCCAGCTGCTCCAAGAGGGGTGTGTGTGGCCAATCCCAAAAGAGTCCAGCTAAGAATGGCAGGGTCTTTTCGTGTTATTCATGGGCCTCAGAGCTGAGAACAGCTGCACAGCTGGTGGGGGAACAAGGTTCATTTGGTGAGAGCTATCCAGAATTCACTTATGGGTGGGAGAGGGCTCAGGCTGAGAGTTAGCAAGGAAGACTTTTTCTCTTGTCTCTCAATGAATCTGCCCTCTGACCCCTGAGCTGGTACTGAGAGTCCTCACAGAATTAGGCAGTCATTAGGGCTCATTGTTGTTTATTGGAGAGTTTGTTTTGTTTGAGACAGTCTCACATGGCCTATGCTGGCCTCAAACTTGCGATGTAGCTAAGGATATTTTCGAACTCTTGATTCTTTTGCCTCAGCTTCCAGAGGGTTGGGATGACAGGCATACACCTTTCAGGGAATTGACCTGTGCCCAGATATCCCTG
This sequence comes from Rhynchomys soricoides, assembly GCA_019843965.1. Lineage (NCBI taxonomy): Eukaryota > Metazoa > Chordata > Mammalia > Rodentia > Muridae > Rhynchomys > Rhynchomys soricoides. The sequence continues at coordinate 603,697 of JADRCH010000152.1, forward strand.
AGCTCCCTGCTTGGGGCAGGGCAGATAAGGCCTGGAGCCCCAGAGAAAGTGGGACACTACACAAGAATGCACAGCCTGGGAGAGAAATCAGAGCTGTGTCTGGTCCACCCACCATCCCAGGTCCTGTCTCCTCAATGTCGATGTCTGTCTCAGGGCTTGGTGCTGGTGGGCTGTGGGAGGGGACCTCTGCAGAGTCCTAGGGATCTAGATGTGCCTGGCTTCTTTTCCCTTGGTGTGGGACTTCTAACCCTTCCCTTTCCACTCCTGACTATATCTGTGGGGACCAGGTTGACTGTTGAGGATGAAGGCCAGAGATACTTGTGCTAGAGCAGTCAGGCCCCACCCTACCAGGGCCACAAGGACAGCAACCACCTGTTCCCTCTCCTCAGGCCCTTGGGGGAAAGCAGGCCATACCATGTGACCTGGAGATGCAGTCTCTGAGGGAGATTCCTGGACAGGGTGGCTGCGGGTATAGAACGGGCCAGTCTGAGTCCTGGGCCCCACTTCCCTCTGGGCAAGCCCTGGGCCTCAGTGGGAAGTCTGCCTGGCCCTGACTACCCGAGGAAGGGAAGAGCAGGTTGGAGGCAGCTGCAACCTAGAAAGAGATGCCTACTGTAGGCCTTCAGATTGATTCTAGGTCTCTCTGAGGTTTCTACGCCTCCTTCCCATCACCCTTGAAAGCCTGCACCCCAGTGGTTTCTAGGTCTCTTTGGTGGTTTCTAGGCCAACCCTTAGTCGTTTCCAGATTCCCACCGCCATAGGTGGCTGCTGTGTCCACCAGTGGTGGTTTTTAGTGTCTGTTGACCTTTGGTTACTCTTTCTCTAAAGAGAATGCATCCTCAGTCCAGAGAGAAAGAGGTTAGCCCAGACTACATGGAAGATTCTGGGGACAGCACTTTGGAGTGCCTATTGGATGAATAGGATCTCTCGTCATGGTCTGAGCCACTGATACTGCCTACATCTATGCCCAGATTGAAAGTGGTTATTTATGGCTGAGAGATGCCCTGCGGTGCTCTTGAAGAGAAGTGGGGTTTGCTTCCTCCTCAGTGGGCTGTCTCACAACCTCCTGTAACTCCAGCTTCTGGGGAATCAAACACCCTCTTCTGGCTCCTTGCACATGCACAGTACCTCCCAGACATAACAAATACATAAATAATTTAAAAAGAAAAAAAAAACCCTTAATAAGTCTGTTATTTGATTTTGCTCCTGAGGTTTGATGAATACCCCACCACCACCAGGTGATTTTATCCTGAGCTCTGGAGGTCTTGTCCCCACCAAGAGTGGTTGTGAGGGGCATCACACATTGATAGAATCCCAAAATTCCCCCCCCCCCAAGGGCTTCACCTCACATGGGCTGAAGACAGAAGAGTTTGTCCAAGGTCACTCGTGCGTGGCAGATTCCAGCACAAAGCTGTGCTGGAAGACACTGGGTGTTGCCAGCCGTTGGCTCTCAGTCTGAGCTGCTGTGAATGCCCCAGTACAAATCACTTTTTAATTTTTTTCTCTCTTTTTTGGACTGTTTCCTTGAGCTCAGTTCTCTGAAGTGCTGGTCGCCCGCTGGGCATGGTGTTTATAACTGCCAGTGAAGTGCAGGCCAGTAGAAGGAGCCAGCTCAAAGGCAAGCTCTGAGACATTGGCCCCAAACACTGCACCCTGACACGTCACTCCTTTGAGCTGATTCCGGCCAGTGCCCCAGGCCTCCTGCTCTAGAAACAGGGCTTTGTGTCTGTGGGAGTCCACAATTCAAGGGGGAGGTGACAGACTCCAAGGGACATAAGGGGGCTGATACTGTCTAGGTGTGCAGAGACACCTCTTCATTTGTGTTTGTTTGGTTGGTTTGAGACGGGGTCTCACTATGTATCTCTGGCTGTCCTGGAACTTGCTCTGTAGACTATGTTGGCCTTAAACTCACAGAGAGCCATTTGCCTTCTCCTCTCAAGTGCTGGGATGACATCTGTATCCACCGTACCTAGTTCTCCAAAGTGTTTCTTGAGATGACCAGCTGTGCCCTACAAGAGCTGTGGCCTCACCATGGTGTGAGCCTTGTAGATCTTGGCGGAAGCCCCAACCCTAGCTCCCAGCAGTGTGCCGCCTCCTGGCTCCCAAGCACTTCCATCCTTTCTGAAAACCATACTTGTGCCAGGCACATTGTCCCTCTTTGGTCATGTGAAGTAGTTGGTCTATTTTGAGCCTTCTCTGCGGTCTGGAGGTACCTTCAAGGCAAGGTCAGAATGGGTCAGAGAGAGCGGCCCTGGCTGCCTGGGGTCAGGAGGCTTCTTTGAGGAAACCCCATTCTTGTCACACAGCAAGATCTGGAGTCCTGAAGAAAGACCCCTTATGGTTTGGGCCCCAGAAAGAGAACCCCCTTAGGGCTGGGGTCCTGGAGAGAGACCCCCTTAGGGCTGGGGTCCCATAGAGAGACCACCTTAGGTTGAGGTCTCAGAGACCACCTTAGGTTGCAGTCCTGTAGACCCACCTTTGGGTTGGGGCCCCAGAAAGAAATGTTAGGTTGGAGTTTCAGAGGGGAACCACCTTGGGATGGGGTCCCAGAGGGAGACTGTCCTGGGGTGGAGAAGAGGGCCCTGCAGATGCCAAGGCCAAGAGCTGTGAGCATCCTGCCTCTCCCCAGGTTCTACTGGGACTTCACCATGCTGTTGTTCATGGTGGGAAATCTCATCATCATCCCCGTGGGCATCACTTTCTTCAAGGACGAGACCACCGCGCCCTGGATCGTCTTCAACGTGGTCTCGGACACTTTCTTTCTCATGGACTTGGTGCTGAACTTCCGCACCGGCATTGTTATTGAGGACAACACGGAGATCATCCTGGACCCCGAGAAGATAAAGAAAAAGTACCTGCGTACGTGGTTCGTGGTAGACTTTGTGTCATCCATTCCGGTGGACTACATCTTCCTCATCGTGGAGAAGGGAATCGACTCCGAGGTCTACAAGACGGCACGTGCACTGCGCATCGTGCGCTTCACCAAGATCCTCAGTCTGCTGCGGCTCCTGCGACTATCAAGGCTCATCCGATATATCCACCAGTGGGAGGAGGTGAGGGGCGGGGAGAGGACTAAGTGTGGGCAGAACTCCAGAAACATGGGGTCATGGGTACCTTGCATTTGGGCAGGATCAAGGCTATAATTGATGCCAGTGCCGCCAGAAATGTGGAGTCCGAGGATGCAAGGCTTGGGGTATTGTCTGGGGTCTTGACAGGGCAAAGGGACAGGAGCATGGTCACAAGAGATGTTGGAGACTAAGTCTAGGGGCTGGAGATGAGTCTTAAATGTGGGGCCTTAGGTGTGGGAGCCAAACCTCATGCTTGAGGGGGACCAAAGTCTATTCTGTGGGGGGAGCCAATGACCTGAGGGTGAGACCTTGGTGTGGGTGTGGCCATGGTGTTAGGACCAGAGCATTGACTTGGAGTGCGGAGGAGAGACATGTACACCAGTGCTGTGGGTGTGGGGTCTCGTCACAAGAAACAGACTGGAGCTGTAAGACTAGGACTTTGGGGTGTAGCTGGGTCAAAACTACAGGGAGAGAACCTCACGTTTGGGCAGGGCCAGAGCTATGGTGTGGAGCCCACATGGATGCCAATCCTGTCAAGGCGGGGCTTTGGATTGTGGGTGTGGCCAAGGCTGAGGACCATGAGAGGAACTAGGGCTAAGGCCTCTATCAGGAATCAAGGTGGGTTTCTTAGGGTAGAGTCAAAGCTATAGAGTGGGACCTTGAGTGCCGCTAGTTGGGGAGCAAGGCTGTAAGAAGGAACTGGCAAGGGCATTGGGCAGTAGAGCTTTAAGGGAAGTGGGGGGGGGGGAGCCCAGGTATGTCTAGGATAGAGGCCCAGGGTGGGATCCCAGGGAAAAGTGCAAGGGTCTGTAACAGGGGTGGGAGTAGATGGGTGCTCGCTATGAGATGGAGGGTGAGGGACAGCCGGGGTCAGGGGACATCTCACATGTGCTTATAGGCTCAGAAGCAAGGCTGGAGGACAGATAGTCATGGGAGTCCCCATGGAACCCCTCCTACTCTATGGAGTCAGAGCTAGAACTTTCAGGGTACACGAATTTGGGGAGACCTTTAGACAACGTCACCAAGTGCTACCATGCCCCTTCCTATGCCCTGTAAGATGTGGGGGAAAGATGCTCAGACTTCTCCGGTTACCTACTCCCAAATTCAAGATCTCAGCCCTGAATCTGACCCAATCCCTTTCTGTGGCCACTGGGAGGAACTTAGAGGGGCTGGCAGGTGGGGACAGGACTTCGGCAGGATGGGGAAGGTCATTTGGACGGGTCATGGGTGAGGCAGACTGGGTGGAATTTAGAACAGAAATAGCTGGGAAAGGGTACCAAGACTTTCACTAACCTTGGACAAAGGGGCACAGGATTCATCAGGCAGAGGTTGGGATCAGGGATAGACACTGGGGAGGGCCTGGGACTCTCATAGTCACACCCCCTCTCAGATTTTCCACATGACCTACGACCTGGCAAGTGCAGTGATGCGCATCTGTAACCTGATCAGCATGATGCTCCTGCTGTGCCACTGGGATGGTTGCCTGCAGTTCCTGGTGCCCATGCTGCAAGACTTCCCCAGTGACTGCTGGGTGTCCATCAACAACATGGTGGTGAGTGCTCCCTGGCAGAGCCTATGCTTGCAAGCGACCCCTGGTGGCCTCCAGGGACAGCACAGCTCCCATTTGCCCTTGTGCCCTGTGACTGCCAGCACTGCCTAAGGTGCTCTATGGGCAACAAAGCACCCACTAGCACCCCCTAGTTACCCCCAGAGGCAGTGAGCCGTGTGAGCACTTGCCCCTATGCCCAGTACTTGCCAGTGCCCCTTGAGATCCTTCAGCCCACATGCCTTGGTATCTGATGCCTGCCAGCATACCCGGGGCCTCCTGAGACAGCTCAGCAGCCATTTTTGCATGTCACACAGATATACTCAGCAATTTTACTATAAAAAATGTTTTACTTTAAAATGTTTTATTTTAAAGCTGGGCATGGTAGCATATACTTTTAATCCCAGCACTTGGGAGGCAGAGGCAGGTGGATTTCTGAGTTCGAGGCCAGCCTGGTCTACAGAGTGAGTTCCAGGACAGCCAGGGCTACACAGAGAAACCCTGTCTCGAAAAAAACAAAACAAAAAAACCCAAGAAAACAAAAAAAACAAAAAACAAAAAACCCAACAAAAAAAAGAAAAAGGAGGAGGAGGAGGAGGAGGAGGAGGAGGAGAAGAAAAAGAAGAAGAAGAAGAAGAAGAAGAAGAAGAAGAAGAAGAAGAAGAAGAAGAAGAAGAAGAAGAAGAAGAAAGGAAGAAGAAAGTTTTACTTTAGACTTATCTCATTTTTTGCATGTGTTTGTGTGTATGTGCTCCCTCAGAGTCCCCTAGAATTAAGAGTTATGGATGTGGGTGCTGAGAACCGAACTGGGGTCTTCTTCAAGAGCAACAAGTACTCATAACAGCAGAGTTTTCTCTCCAGCCCCCTTTGTTTGTTTAAAAGATTTCATATTAGGTTTATTGTTATTTTTAAATTATGTATGTGTGAGTGGATATGTGCACATGAATGAGTGCAGTGCCCTCAGAGGCCAGAAGAGGGCATCAGATCCCCCGAATCTGGAGTTACAGGTGGTTGTGAACTACCATGTGAGTTCTGGGAATCTGACTCAGGTCCTCTGACAAACAGCCAGTATTCCTACCTGCTAAGCCATCTCTCTAGTCGTTCTTAGGTTTGTCACATCATCTCACGTAGCCCTGGCTGGCCTCAGATTCACTAGGTAGCTGATTGAACTCACAATCATCTTGCCTCTGCCTCCAGAGTGCTGGAACAGCAGGTGTGTACACCAGCTTTCCTTTTTGTCTTTATGCAAATTCATTTAAGATAAAGCAACCTTCAAATGTTAAAGTTGTTTCCACAAGCCCGAAGAAGTAACAACTCCAAGTACTTGTCCGGTGTCTGTATCCTTGACAATTAAAGAGGCTGGAGAGCCCAGGTAGGAGCCACTGCCGGCTTCTAAGAGAGGCAGATGCAGGATGATAGCAAGTTCAAGGACAGCATGGACAGAGTAGCAAGTCTGTCTCAAAATAGGAAGTAAAGAAGGGCTGAGGGTGGAGCCCTGCCTAGAAGCCCCAGTGAGGGGCTGGGGGCGTGGTCGGGGTGGAGCCCCACCTAGAAGCCCCCAGTAAAGAGTAAGGCCAAGACTCAAGTGTAGAGTCCCTGACTAGAATGTTCCAATAATGGTAGAAGACATGGCTCAGAGACAAGCACCTGCTTAGCGTCCCTGAGGTCAGAACTGTGAAAGTGTGGGGGGACAGTCATCAGGGAGAATGGCAGCCCAGGCCAGGGACAAACTGAAACTTGGTGTGTGTCAGTCAGGACACAGCAGCCAGGCATCAATGGAGTCAGAAGCAGGGTAGGAAGAATCCACAAGCGCCCTTCCCAGGAGCCTGGCACAGCTGCCTCTGCTGAGGAGCCCATTGTCCAGCCACTGATTGCACAAGCAGTTCCATTTCCTGCATGGGCCCAGTGCCCCCCCTTCTGACTGGGTCAGCTGAGGACGTCTAGGGATGGGCCTCTCCCCTCTCTGCCCTTTGGCTATTATCCCAGTGCCCCAGGACCCTGGAACTGACTCTACCTTCAAACTACTTTGACTAGAATGCTGCCCCCTTGGGGCTTAGTTTCCCCAACAGTGAAGTGGGTGGTGGCTTCAGACTTGTCCCTGATGTTGCCTCATGGAGACATCTGAATGCCCATGTCCTTTGCCTGAGGCTGCCTTGGGTACTTCTGACCATGGGAGCTAACCCCCCTCAAGTATTTGCAGGAGGGAGGGCAGGTAGGTTCAAGGGACTCCCCCAACCATCTTTGTTGACTTTGCAGAACCACTCATGGAGCGAACTGTACTCGTTCGCACTCTTCAAGGCCATGAGCCACATGCTCTGCATCGGCTATGGGCGGCAGGCACCCGAGAGCATGACAGACATCTGGCTGACCATGCTCAGCATGATCGTGGGCGCCACCTGCTATGCCATGTTCATTGGTCATGCCACTGCGCTTATCCAGTCCCTGGACTCATCACGGCGCCAATACCAGGAGAAGGTCAGAGGAGGGAGGCGAGGCCTTGGGTCTGAGTGAGGAGATGACCCTGAGTCTGGGGGGGACATAGCCTCTGGTTCTAAGGGCTCCTGTAGGGGCCCAGGACAGAGTCAAAGGGTGGACCCAGGTGGGGGTAAATGAGGGGAGGGGAGGAGCCCATGAGGTTCAGAACCAACAAGACCAGTCCTTGGGGTCCTTGAGTGTTCTCGGGTGTCAGTGACATGGGGGGTCTTTGGGAAGCAGGGTGAACCTCGGAGAGAATAGAGTTGCCAGTCATTTCCATCTGCCTTCTGCAAGGAGTACATCCTCAGTACTGGGGACAAAGGAAGCTGCTTTGGACCACATGGTAGCCAAAAGGGCAGGAACCTTGGCTGCAGCCACCTGCACCCTTGCTCTCTGCAATGGGTCTCAGTTCCCTACCCCCATCAGTGCCAGCCGGGTCAGCCAGGCTCTGTGCCAGGTCCCCGTCCGGAAGCTTCCATCTCACCCAAACATGAGCTGGTGCTGCCACCCACCCGCCGTCACGGGGTCCGCTGAGATAAGGGCAGCTGTGGCTTGGGCAGAAATGGGGCTGGGGCAGCCCTGGGGTACTGTGCTGGGGACAGCCTGGCACCCATCCCCGAGCCCTGATAGGGAGGGGCTGGCTCTGTGTTAGTCCCCAGGTCCCAGGGGCAGGCAGGGCTGCAGATGAAAGTCAACATGCACAATGATGTTGGCACTGTATATAGCCAAGTCTCAGAAGTATGAGCCGGACACCTAAGGTATTCACAGAATACACTCTTTTTTTTCAAGACAGGGTTTCTCTGTGCAGCCCTGGTTGTTCTGGAACTCACTCTGTAGACCAGGCTGTCTTTGAACTCAGAAAGATCCACCTGCCTCTGCCTCCTGAGTGCTGGGATAAAGGCGTGCGCTACCACTGCCCGACTCATAATACATATTTTGATAGACATGGTATCATATATCCTAGAATGGCCTGAAACTCATTTGAACTCCCGACCCTCCTGCTTAGTGATGGGGTTAAAAGTGTACGCCACTATATCTAACCTAGACTAAGGCTTAAACATTAATATAATTGTTAGCTGGGCATGGTGTGTCAGGCTGTTATCCCAGTGCTTGGAAAACTGCGGCTGGCCTGGGCTACAGAGTGAGACCCTACTGCACACAATAACACAAAAACATGAGGGCCTGGGGAGGGGGCTGAGGGCTGAGTGACTGCAGTGCTGGCTGAGCGTCCATGAAGACCTGGGTTCCACTCCAGCATCATAAACCTTTTGTGGTAGCATGAGTCTGTCATCCCAGCACCTGAGAGGAAGAGGCAAGATCAGAAGTATAAGGTTATCCTTGGCTAGTTTGAAGCCAGCCTGGGCTACATGAAACCCTGTCTCAAAACAAAGCATATCATTTGTCTTTGGTGTTGCCGGGCTTGGCATCTCCCTGGGTCTGGCTGCGCAAAGTAGTATGTCCCCGGGCTGGGTGGCATTGGGCTGGACCTGTTTCTGGGCTGAATACTGATCCACCTCTTCTCCCTCAGTACAAGCAAGTGGAACAATACATGTCCTTCCACAAACTGCCCGCTGACTTCCGCCAGAAGATTCACGATTACTATGAACACCGGTACCAGGGGAAGATGTTTGATGAAGACAGCATCCTCGGGGAACTCAACGGGCCACTGCGTGAGGTGAGGTGTCCACGGACAGCCACAGGACCTGGGGAGTCTCAGCCACACCACAGAGTGTCACACATGCAACTGTGCCCAGGGTCCGTGGACAAGCTAATAGGGCACCCATGGGACCCATGGGATCAGGTCTGGCCAGCTGTAGGCACTCCTGGGTGTGTCTCCCTGGACTCCCCTGGCCATCATCTGCTTCTTTGCCAGCTTCAAACACGAAGCTACAGTCTCCCAGGTGCAGGTCACGAAACACACATGCTCCCTCCAAGACCCTGAGGGAGGGTCCTTCCTGCCTCTCCTGTTATCCAGGGCCCTTACTTATTTCATATGTGTGGGTGTTTTGCTTGCATGTGTGTCTATGCATTAAGTATGAACATGGTACCTGTATAGGCCAGAAGAGAATATTGGATCCCCTGAACCTGGAGTTACTGACAGTTGTGAACTCCAGTGTGGGTGCTCGGAATCAAACCTAGCAGCCAAGCCAAAGATCTACTGAACCGTCTCTCCAGCCCCCCACCTCTTAAGATTTTATTTGACGTGTGTGTGTGTGTGTGTGTGTGTGTGTGCGCGCGCAGGTGCTCATGGAGGCCAGAAGAGTGTGTTGATCCCTTAGAGTCAGAGTCGTATACACTGTGAGCCATCAGACATGGCTGCTGGGATCCAAGCCCTGGTCCTCAGGATTGAGCAGCAAACACTGGCAACCACTAAGCAGCCAATCCAGCCCAATTAAGCACACATGTAGCCGGGCAGTGGTGGCACACACCTTTAATCCCAGCACTTGAGAGGCAGAGGAAGGTGGATTTCTGGGTTCGAGGCCACCTGGTCTACAAAATGAGTTCCAGGACAGCAGGGGCTACACAGAGAAACCCTGTCTCGAAAAACAAACAAACAAACAAACAAAGATGCATTAAATGCACACATGTGCATGGAGCCAGAAGACAACCTTGAGTTTTGTCCTTGAGAGCACTGTCCACTTTCTTTAAGACAGGGTCTCTCGCTGGCCTGAAGCTCAGCCATTCAGCTAGGCAGGCTGGTCATCATACCGCTGTGATGCCAAGCATACCCTGGCACCCTTGGCTTTTTAACGTATCTTGAGGATGCTTGCACAGCTCACCAAGTACCCCTAAAGCTTGACTGTGTCTGTATAACACTCTGTTTCCAAATGCAGTCCATTCATAGGTTCTGGGGATCAAGACCTGGGCCCCTGTCTTGCCAAGGGGGTGTGGCTGGTGATTGGGGGACAGTGGTGTACTGCTCAGGGCTGAGTGTGGGACAGGTGGGCTGAAGCAAGGGCATGATGTCTATGTCCGTCCCGGGCCAGGAGACCAGGCACCTGTGCAGAGCCTTTGGGGACTCAGGGCTTGGGGCTCAGAGCTCTGTGGGGACATCCCAGTTGACAGCCTTTGGCTAATGGCCTTGGAGATATTCAACAGAATTTGACTGTTAATCTCACTTGTCCCTTTGTAGAGAATGCAGCTCACAGGCCTTTGATGCCTGAGGTCCAGAGGTTTATAGGAGAGGCATACATCTCCAATTCTATAACTTTATCACCAGCCCCAAAGAAACATTTCTTTTTAAAACAATTTTTTTGTTTGTTTGTTGTTTTTCTCTGTGTAGCCCTGGCTGTCTTGGAACTCACTCTGTAGACCAGGCTGGCCTCGAACTCAGATATCCTCCTGCCTCTGCCTCCCAAGTGCTGGGATTAAAGGCGTGCGCCACCACTGCCCAGCAACAATTTTTTTTTCATTTTACATATAGCGAGTGTTTTGCCTGAATGTCTGTCTGTGCCCCACGTGCATGCAGTGCCAGCATCAGCCAGAAGAGGGCATGGGATTCCCCGGGATTAGAGTTACAAACTCCAGCTGTAATCAACTGTTGCTGCCAGGAATTGAAACTTGGTCCTCTGGAAGAGTAACCATGTGTCCAGCCATTCTTTTCCATTTTTGAGACAAGTTTCACTCTACAGTGCAGGGTGACCTCAAATTCATGACAATTCTCCTGCCTCAGCCTCCCAAGCCTAGCTTGGATGATCACTTTTTTGTGTGTCCCACTGACCCCCTCCTCCTTGGCATGGCCTGAACTCACACCCTGTGTGAGTCAAGAAGGCTGGTCTCATTCTCCATGGGTACTTGTTGGGTTTTGCCTATGCTCTTGGCAGTGACCTTGACTAGATTCAGCTGTTTAAAAACCACAAGCATGCTGCATCCTGGTGGGGAACTACATTGTTACCCAATGTAGCAAAGAGGGAAAGGGCAAGAGGAGGAAGCACGTGAAGTGTTCTCTTTAGAAGTGTTTTTGTTATGAGCTCATGTAGCTCAGGCTGTCCCAGAATGTCACTATATAGGTGGTCAAGGTGACCTTGAACTCCTGATCTTCCTGCCTCCACCTCCAGAAGGCTGTGATGACAGGCTTGCATGACCCAGTTTAAGCCATGCTGGAGATGAAACTCTGGGCATGCCAGGAAAGAGCTCCACCCACTAAGCTCTGGCCCTTCCTTTAAGCCTTTGGCTATTTTTTGTGGTCCTGTCACTTTCTCTTTAGCTATAATGGCTTTCTCCAGTCTAGTGTCACTCTTCCTACGGTGGTAGAGGGACTTGAGACTTTCCTGTATGCCTTAAGCTCATCTCCTGGTCCTGCTTCCAGCCTCTGCCTGGGAAGTTAAGATAGGGGCCAAGGAGCCACGAAGTAGCCCAGAGGAAAGTGAGAATCTGAGTTACCAAGCCAGTCACTTAGCCACCCTCCCTTCCATCCATAGGAGATTGTGAACTTCAACTGCCGGAAGCTGGTGGCTTCCATGCCGCTGTTTGCCAATGCAGACCCCAACTTTGTCACAGCCATGCTGACAAAGCTCAAATTTGAGGTCTTCCAGCCTGGAGATTACATCATCCGAGAGGGAACCATCGGGAAGAAGATGTACTTCATCCAGCATGGGGTGGTGAGCGTGCTCACCAAGGGCAACAAGGAGATGAAGCTGTCAGATGGCTCCTATTTTGGGGGTGAGCACCTTGTGTCAAGGCTGAGGTCTGGATGGGATCGGACTGTGGACAGCGCAGACCTGGGGAGGACCCAGCAGCGGGTGAGCTTTGAACGTGTGCTGGGTAGGCAGCTGTATAGTTTGGCTGCTGAGGCACCACCCTTATTTTCCCAGAGATCTGTCTGCTCACAAGGGGCCGGCGCACGGCCAGTGTGCGGGCTGACACCTACTGTCGCCTCTACTCACTGAGTGTGGACAACTTCAACGAAGTGCTGGAAGAGTACCCCATGATGCGGCGTGCCTTTGAGACTGTGGCCATTGACCGCCTGGACCGCATAGGTGAGCTACTGGCAGACTATCTGAGAGGGATCGGGGAAGTAGAGGCATGGCATAGAGTGTGCTCAGGAGTGTCTAGATGACACGGGGAAGATGTCTTCCTGGAGTGAGCATAGCAGGCAAAGCCTGGGGTAAAAAGGAAGGTCAGGAGGACAGAGGCAAGAAGGGTGAGAATCACAGGAGCTGGTGGGAACAGCTCAGGCTCAATAAACCAGGCACATTAGGGGTGTGGAATATTCTAGGTCTGAGGGGCAACATCTTAAGCTGGAGGCCTGTGTGAGATATGTAGGGCAGGGAGAGGTGGGGCCCTTACTAATGACAGGACATAGAGATCAGATGTGAAGACAGTGGCTCAAATCCCGTGGGGCATGATGGGTCAGAGGGCATATGCCCACACATGACAGGCACTCTATACAGAATATGCTGGATCCGCTTACAGATGGTGGATATTTATGTGTACCTGCTGTATACAGCAGGCATTTAAGATGCACTTGCCACAGGACAAGCACTCAGTACTTGGAATTTACAAGTCCCACACAACTGCACACCTTGGGTGCTGAGAACATGCCTGCTGCATGCAGTGTGAGCTGATTGTACACAGTAGGTGCTGCCCTCATGCTTACTGGGTAGGCTAGCGCTGACAGTCTCCCTAATCCCCTGCTCACAGGCAAGAAGAACTCCATCTTGCTGCACAAGGTTCAGCATGATCTCAGCTCGGGTGTGTTCAACAACCAGGAGAATGCCATCATCCAGGAGATTGTCAAATATGACCGTGAGATGGTGCAGCAGGCAGAGCTGGGCCAGCGTGTGGGGCTCTTCCCACCACCGCCACCACCACAGGTCACGTCAGCCATCGCCACACTGCAGCAGGCTGTGGCCATGAGCTTCTGCCCGCAGGTGGCCCGCCCACTCGTGGGGCCCCTGGCGCTAGGCTCCCCACGCCTCGTGCGCCGCGCCCCCCCAGGGCCTTTGCCTCCTGCAGCCTCGCCAGGGCCACCCGCAGCGAGTCCCCCGGCTGCACCCTCAAGCCCTCGGGCACCGCGGACCTCACCCTACGGTGTGCCCGGCTCTCCGGCAACTCGTGTGGGGCCCGCATTGCCCGCACGCCGCCTGAGCCGCGCCTCGCGCCCACTGTCCGCCTCGCAGCCCTCGCTGCCCCACGGCGCGCCCACGCCCAGCCCCGCGGCCTCTGCGCGTCCGGCCAGCAGCTCCACGCCGCGCCTGGGACCCGCACCCACCGCCCGGACCGCCGCGCCCAGTCCGGACCGCAGGGACTCAGCCTCGCCGGGCGCTGCCAGTGGCCTCGACCCACTGGACTCTGCGCGCTCGCGCCTCTCTTCCAACTTGTGACCCTTGCGCGCCGCCCCGCGGGCCGGGCGGGGCCGTCATCCACACCAAAGCCATGCCTCGCGCCGCCCGCCCGTGCCCGTGCAGAAGCCATAGAGGGACGTAGGTAGCTTAGGAGGCGGGCGGCCCTGCGCCCGGCTGTCCCCCCATCGCCCTGCGCCCACCCCCATCACCCCTGCCCCAGCGGCGGCCGCACGGGAGAGGGAGGGGTGCGATCACCTCGGTGCCTCAGCCCCAACCTGGGACAGGGACGGGGCGGCCCTGGCCGAGGACCTGGCTGTGCCCCGCATGTGCGGTGGCCTCCGAGGAAGAATATGGATCAAGTGCAATACTCGGCCCGCTGGCTTCCCGCTGCCCCTGGTAAGCTCATGCAATAACCAGCCCGCCCCTGCCCACATGTCCGTGGTGACCTTCCTCGGGCACCCAGGGGCGGGCTTCACGACCAAGCCGGCGTGGGGGTGAGGCTGGGTCCCCGCCGTCGCCATGAATGTACTGACGAGCCGAGGCAGCAGTGGCCCCCACGCCCCATTAACCCACAACCCCATTCCGCGCAATAAACGACAGCATTGGCGCCCAGCGCAGCGTTTCATTGCTTTGGTGGATTTGCGTGTCGCCAGAAAGTGGCGGCTGTCATAGGTAGACATACTTTCATTTATTTACATTATGCACAGGTTCGGGGACAGCACTGCATGGGTCAGCTGAAGAAATAGGTGGATCTTATCACCTGCCCCAGATCGAAGGTACCTGTGAAGCCAAAAGAGTGCAGAGCTAGTCTTGGGCTTCCGATTCATCCTCAAGGGCCAGTGTGCATGCCCCCTTAAAACCCTTACCTGTCTCTGGCAAGGACTGTAGTGTCTCCTGCAGCTTAATGACCAGGGCGAGTTGCGAGGGCTTTAGGGACTTTGTGCTGCAAACAGGTTAGGGTAGACATCAGTGGGACAGTATGTGGCAGGCAGCGCACCAGGTCACAAGAAGAGGGGTAGCTCACCTGGAGATGGAACAGAAACGTTTCTCCAGGAACTTAGCCAGGTCTTCCAGGATGGGCTGGCTGTGCAGGCGCACGAACTGTTCGCGGCATACCTGAGGGGTTGCAGGCTCTGAGTCAGCCATGGTACAAACTGGGATCAAGGCCCCATCTTCTACTTGTGGGGCCACTGGGGGCGGGGACTGGACACACCTCGTTCATCATGGGGATGTCAGCGGCATGCGTCCAGAAGCAGTCGTGCACAGAGACGAAAGTCAGGCCCTTCCTGGGCAGGGAGATTCCAAGTGAGGTGGCTGCTTGTCCAGCTATTGCCCTGAACCTCATTCTGACAGATACCCTGTCTGTCTGCCCCAGCACTGGGCACTCTGCCAGAGTTCCCTGGACACCTTTGGTTCCCCATTGCTCTAAGCAGTAAAATGTTCAAGAAGATAGCATAAATTCCCTCAAACAGCTGCTGGGTCTTGTAGTAGTAAAGGGAAGCCCCTGTGTGAATCCCAGCTCAGTCTGCTGGCAGGTCTGTGCCGAGGACTCCCACAACTTCCCAGCAGCACCTCCATCCTGCCCTGCCACTCGTGGGAAGTGTCCACCCAATACACTTGACCTACCATGTCCATGTCCCCAGTAAGCAAAACAAGGCTGGCATGCCCCAGACAGATACCACAGACTGAGTGCCCACAAAGCCTAGACCCTTCATGTATCCCAGTGTTCACCTGTTGCTAGTGACTGCCCGCCCCTCTGGGCCCACACCGAATCCTGGGACCCACCTGTAGCAGTGTAGGGCAGTCAGCATCATGTGGGAGGAGTCCAGGGAGTGGATGAAGTTGGGCGGGAAGCCATTTTTCTGCTTCAGAGTGTTGGGCTTCCTGCGGACCCAGAAGCTCTAGGCTGGTACCCTCTTGGCCCAGAGCCTTTCTGCCCAACCTTCCACTCTCTCCCCTCCCCGCAGTACAGGACTCACTGGTTGTCATCCACCGAACTGGTGAAGGTGATGCTCTGGATGCCACCTTTTACCTGCAGAGCAGGGTTGGGGGATAGGTGAGTCCAGCCCTGGGCAGGGAGGAGGGGAGGGAACAGAAGAGCATTTCCCAAGTACCTGGACCTTGGATTCGCGGTGATAAGGCTGTATGATGGGGATGCCCAGGGGCGTGACCCACTCCACAGGCCAGCCAGCATGAGAAATGAGGTTGGCACTCTCAGTCAGCCAGTGCTGTGGGTGACAGTACACCAGGTTGGGTGGGTGAACTGTGGGGCAGAGGGACCCCCCAGATGGGAGAGGGCTGGCAGGGACGCACCTGAATGGCCCGGGTGCTGGAGAACATCTCCTGTAGACTTTTGAAGACTTGGCGCACGAGGTAGTGTGAGGCTTCCCAGACAAACTCCTGTGGAGAGATAGCGGTAGATATGAATGACAGGTGGGCAGGGCCAGAAGGTTGCCCCTCTCCTTGCCCCACAGCCAGAACCCAGGCTTTATAGGACTAGAGCTGTTCGGAAGAACCAGGCTCAGGGTCCCTGTGCTGAAGGGAGCCACACTCGGGGGAGGATCAGGCAGGCTGCACACCTGGGGGAAGTCGCTGAGTTCGCGCAGGCGCTTCTCTATCTGCAGGCGCCCGCCATAGCGCGTGACCCCATACACCACTGTCATCACAGTCTGCTTCACCACCTTGCGGCTGATGAAGCCCTCCAGCACCTGAGCCACCTGTAGACCCTCCTTGGCGTCCTGCTGGCGGAACTCCTCCACCTGGATGGGATTAGGGGGCAGGGAAGCCATCACGTCACCTCCCCTCCCCACTAGGGACCCCATCTAGGCACTTGTAGAAAAGCAACCCCAAGTGGGGACAGAAGGGGTTCCCTAGCACCCACCTGTGTTGCCACCTCCCTGTACACATCTTGGGGCAGGTCCGAGGGCGTTAGGTTGACTGAGGCGGCACCTACACTGTCTCGGCCCAGTGCGGCATAATGCTGTAAACCATTGCAGGAACCATCCTGACCACAAGGGGTGCCCATGAGCTGAAGCCAATCGACCCAATACTGACACACAGGTCATCCCAGGAACTTATCCCACCACCTGGTGCAAGGAGACCCAGGACCAGCATTCCTCATAAAGCAAAGCCGCTGCATCAAGAGGCTAGTCCCACAGGGCAATCCCAGTTTAAGTAAAGACCCCACTGCAAATGCCAGTTCCTTGTGCTCAGCTCCCATGGGCAACCCACTTGCGTGCCCACCTGGTGAACTGGCAGGTGGGAAATGTAGGCAGCAGGGTCTGGGGACCGGACTGCTTGTGCCACCTCCATGCAGCAGGCCAGGGTCTGCCAGGGCTCATCAGCTTCCATCCACCACTTCTGGCCCTTTGGAGAGCAGGATCCATGGGGGTCAGACTCAGCATAAGCCAGCCTGGGCAGCTCAAGTGACATGGGGATATAGGGACACTAGGCAAGCGTGTGTGATGTAGGGGGATGAGGAGGGCCGCTCAGGTGACAGCTGGCAGCAGCTGATGTGCTAGGGAGCCACTAGTGGCATCAACAGGGGACACAGTGGGAAGGAAGGATGTGGACAGCTGTGGTAAAGGGTTGAAAGCATATGAGAGAGGTGGCCCAAGCCTGAGTGGATGACAGGCTGGCAGGGAGTGAAAGACAGGAGGCAGAGAACAGGACTGCCAGCAAGAGGAGCTTGTGACTCCGTACCGTCAAGGGGTTGTCTGCAGAGTCCAAGATCTCCTCCATGACCTCGTCCGCGAAGGCTAGGCGCATGCACAGCGAGTCACGTTTCTTGAGGCCAGTCAGGTTGATCAAGTGGATCTTGAGCCAGTCCAGGCCGCGTGGCCCCAGTGGCCGACCCTCAGCAAACTCCAAGAGCGCACGCGCTAGGTCGCTGCCCAGGTGGTTGAAGTGCGGTGGGCAGGGGTAAGTGCGGCCGCGGAAGTCCATGTTGTGCGGTAACCAGAAAACACGGTGGCGCAGATGCTGCGCCAGTGACAGGCGATACAGGGCCTCGCTGCGCAGACTGTGCATCTCTCGAGCTGCCTTGAGGCAGCGCGCCAGCTCCTTCCGCAGCTCAGACTTGTGCACTGGTGTGGAGCCGGGTGGTGGCTGATGTTGGGATGGCCGTGGTGCTTCTGAGCGAGGGGGAGGCACGCCCAAGCGCATACAGCCCTTGTCCCTGAAGATCTGCAGCACCAAGTCCAGCAGGCGCCCATTGACACGCCAGGCGCAGTTCCCCAGCTGCGTGAGCGCATCCAGGGCACCATGCAACTGGGCGGGAGGGCAGCGCTCCAGTAGACGCTGGTGCTGTGTGGTACCCTCCGTGGCACGCATTAGTTTGGTGGAGCTCAGCAAGTAGGCGCCAGAGTGCAGCGATGTCCAGGGCAGTGGCGGGCACAGCATAGGCACTTCTGTGGTCTCGAAGGTCAGTGTGGGCTCTGCTGCCGTCTCTAGTAGCTGTGTGAAGGCAGGGTGAGGCTTGAGGATGCCCACCTGGGAGAGAAAGCAGATACAAAGGCAGTGCACGAGAAGCTGAGTGCAGGGAGAGCAGAAAGCTCAGAGCCCTAGGCTAATGTAACCCTTCTTGCTCTTTGCACACATCCCAACACAGATGGGGATGGCAGAGACCCACAGAATGGCCCAGGCATGCTGCCCTGTGTCCTTGAGCCCCACACTAGTCCTCATTACAGGAGGGGCCCATCCAGGCCCGGCCCTGTACAGTCTCACCTGGCGGTAGCTTCGGAAGGAGTAGACATGGTAAAGCACTGGTATGAAGTGGTGAGCACCCTGGCGGGCCGCCAGACTGCGAGGCATCTGCACTGCCTGCACTAGCAACTCGGCCAACTGCTTGCCCAGCTGCAGCAGCACTGCCACGGACCAGGGCTGTTGCGAAGGGGTCTCCAGTGGGCCCAGCGATTCCCAGTACTCCCGAGGAAGGCAGGGTGCCGCCTGTAAGGAGAGCTGGTCAGGAGCGCTGTGGAGGCTGCCCACACCTTCCAGGAGGGAACTGGGGCTCAGATGGACTGATGTGGTTGGGGAGGGGTGCCTGAGGAGTGTGATGGGGAGGGACATGGGTGGAGCGAGTAGGGTGAAGTGAACAGGAAGGGGATATCTCCAGGGAGCTACCCGGATCAGCAGGAAGTTACCTGGGTGTCGGAGGCCAGCAGCTGGAGGTACTGTGAGTACCGCTGCCCCAGCTTCTGCACGTGGTTAGTGACCTGCTTCTGCTTCACCAAGTGCCGATTTAACACCTGAAGGCCCAGGTTTTGGGCCAACTGGATAAGGGGCTCGCCCTGCGCAGGCAGTGCTTGCAGAACCTAAAGTGCAAGAGGAGCCCAAGCTGTGACTCCCTGAACACGGCCATGTGCCCTGCGCCCAGGAGCCTCGAGACCCGGCCCACCTGCATCAGTATGCTCACAAACTCCCCTTCGCTGAGCAGGCACAGGAAAGGGTAGAGAGTAGGCTGGCCTTCATAGGCCTGGCGGCCCATTGTGGCTTTTGTCTCCTGCAGCACACGCAGCAGCTCTACTTCCCACCGCGCTCGCAGTGACCTCAGGGTCTTCCGCTGTGGGAGAGCAGCTGTTACTGCCCTGAGCTTAAAGCCCCTGCCAAGACCTTCCAGGGCCACAGCAGGGGGGAGGGGGGCACAGCTCCAACCCCTACTGGCTACGGCACAGCACGGAAGCCTCGGGATGAGCCTCTTACCGCCTCCATGATCTCCTTGGTCATTACTGGAGCCTTCTCCACTGACTGGACAGAGACACTGGAGGCCAGCTCCACATGCAGCTGCTGGTGGAAGAGGTCCCGCAGGGTGTCCAGGGGTAGGTGCAGCTTTGGGTAGGACACAGAGCCCTCCTGCTGGGCAGAGACAGACCACCACACCCTGTCAAGAAGCCCCTGCCAGCCGGGCAGTGGTGGCACACGCCTTTAATCTTAGCACTCGGGAGGCAGAGGCAGGCAGATTTCTGAGTTCGAGGCCAGCCTCGTCTACAGGGTGAGTTCCAGGACAGCCAGGGCTACAGAGAAAAACCCTGTCTCGAAAAACCAAAAAAAAAAAAAAAAAAAAAGAAGCCCCTGCCAAACATGCATCCACTCAAAGTAAAAACCCAGAGCACTAAGAGTTGAGACTCCATGGACATGACACCTGACTGCCGACAGCCAGTACAAACAGCCCAAAGCCCTTTAACTGATGGATACATAGGAGGCCCCACCTACACACTGGAATACTACTGAGCCATGAACAGGAACATGCCTCCAACATATACCACAGCGTGAAGGGAGCTTTCAGACACTGTAATCAATGAGCCAGATACAAAAGGCCACTGGGACTAGGGCTCCATGATAGGAAACTCCCAGAACAGGAGAATGCAGAGGAAGCAGATTTGTGGGTGCTCATCTGTAAGGGTACCAACCTACCCTGTGCCTGCAGTTCAACTTTCCTGATGCAAGGAGGGAATGAAATGGGCTTTCATGGCTTCCTGCCTGGGACTCACCTTGCTATAGATGTCCTTGAGCAGCATGGATGTGTTGACCGGGTTTGGGGCCTGTGATGGTGGACAGAAGGCAGGCTCAGCCTTAACCACTGCTCTCAGGAGAGCTGCCCGGTCCTCCTCTTCCAGGACCAGGTCGGTGAAGAGAAGCTGGGGCTGGAAGCCTTCTTCCATCATCTGCTTCAGACACCTGAAGCAACACAGGAGGGGGTGGTAGTGGTGCAAACTCAGCACTTGGGGGGCAGGGTCCCCAGCACACTTCTGACCCACCTCTGGATGGTGTGGACATCCTGGTCCCTGCGTCCCATGCACTGGAGTGCGGCTGCATAGGAGCACAGGTCTGGGGAGAGGCCAGCATCCCTTAGCATGACGAACACATAGACCAGCTCTCTAAAGGAGCCCTGGGGACAAGGTGGGGTATGGGTGAGGGTCCCCTTCCACTGTGTTCTCTAAAAACATCAGTCACTTGGGAGGGGATCTGGTAGTATCTTTCTGAAGGACACTGCGTCATTGGGGACTGAGCTAGGGCCTCTTGCAGGCCAGGCATATGCTCTACCTCCAAGCTACAGCTTCAGGACTTGTGTGTTTTAGAGCTGGATTGGTTTTTATTCTTTGCTGTTGAGACAGTGTCTCACTGTATAGCCCTGGCTAGCCTGAAACTCACTAAGTAGATCAGACTGGCCTTGAACTCACAAACCTGCCTCCTGTCTGCTGTTCCATTCTTTCCTTGTTTTCATTTTGTTTTGTTTTTTCCTCTTTGAACTCCTAGATGACATTCTCCTACCCTGATAAGATGCTAGGGAAGTAACTGAGGACACACACCTCTCAGAGCACTCCAAGTTTCCACCAAAGGGACACACAGAAAAAAAGCAAGCTTAGAAATAAAACTCAGGAATTAAAAAGAATGTTAAATTGGGCAATAACCCTAAGTCTTCCACCAATAGTGCATGGCTGGAATAGGAGCAGTGCTTCACTTGGATTGTAATCAATGTGTACCCCAAGGCTCAGCAGCCACCGGGACAGCAGGGACAGCTCCGACCCAAGAGACTCAGAGTCCTGCACAGAACTACATTCAGGCCTTCCCAATCTCTTCCTTCACTTTAGGGGGTAACAGGGTTTTAATGTGTAGACCAGGCTGGCCTCTAACTCACAGAGATCCACCTGCCTCTGCCTCCCAAGTGCTGGGATTAAAGGCATGGGCCACCATGCCTGGATCTTCTGATTGGTTTCAGCACAGTGGAAAGCAGAATTGAGCTGGGTCTCACCTTCCGGGCCCAGCCAAGCATCACAGTGTTATACATGTCCAGTGTGAGCACTTGCTGCTTGTCTTGGTTGTTGTGGTGAGTGACCAGCACATGGTGAGCGAGGGGCAGCTGGCTGGTGCAGACGCAGCACTCAAAGAAAGCCCGAAACTTCTGCTGGAGGACCAGGATCTGCGCCTCCACTGCCTTGGCTTTCGTCCGGGCCAGGGTTCCTGCCTCACGGGAGCTGAGCTTCTCCAGGGCTGCCTGAAGGACCCTGGCCAGCTGCTCTTCCTCTGAGCTCTTGGGCACCCCCTTCTTGCTGTGCTGCAGGTAGCCAGCCAGCTTCTTGCTCCAGATCCGAGGCTCCTTGCAAAGGGTCCAGGACTCCAGGGTGTGGCCTTGCTTCTGCTGGTCAACTTCCTCTTGGCGCCTCTGCTTCACCTTTTTCTCAGCCTCCAGTTTCTGCACCCAGCGGCTGCTGTGGCCCTGTGGAGGCCGATCCACCTGCACCTTCTTCACCCTCACCTCAGGCGTGCCCTCTGACTGGAGCTGCCGCACCCGAGCCTCCAGCACTGCAGAGAGCAGAGAAGGATATGGGCCACTCCTGTAGCTCAGGATGCTCTGAACTACCCCAGGGTCATCCCAGATGCCTTCTCCTGGCTGTCATCATGGTTGGCTCTGCCTGCCAACCCTCTCATCACCTCCTGCCTGCTGTCGCCTGCTTCTCCCTCTTTCTCTCCGCCAGCCTTAAGGGCTCCTACCTCAGGGCTTTGGCACATGCAGGCCCTGGCCAATAAACAGTAGCCTGCTGTTTGACACAGGCACATACTTGATACAGCTCGGGAGAAACAGCAAACGTCCCTGGCCCAATGCCCTAAGTACCGAAAGGCAATCACTGGCACTATACAGGGCAGCCCCTGCTATATAGCTTTTGGAAGTAACCAAGCTTGCACAAACAACCACGGTTAGTGACGAAGGCAGAAACACGGCAGGCTGATCCACAAAGCTACAACTCAAGTGTCGCCAGGACCAGCTGTTTGTCTTCCCCTCCCAGAATTCTAGTCCCCTGCTCATGGCCCAAGGTCAGTGTGAGGCAGGAGCCTGGCTCACATTTGTACAAAAATAAAGTTGGGAGGAATAGGGTGGATGCGAAAGGATCAGAGTTCTGAGGGAGAGCCTGCCTCAGTAAACATCTCATGGCACTCAGGATACAGCAGAGGCAGAGGGTACATCTGTGTGAGGCCACTTGCAAAGTAAACAGGTAGCAGGTGGGGGCACTGACTTCTTCCTGAAGGGACCCAAGAGACAAGTGGGTGCAAAGGCCCTGGGGCAGAACTGGGTGGTCTGTCAAAGGTAGAAGAATCGCATGGCTGCTCTAAGTTCCATGGTCCACAAAGCATTGTCTTCTGTTCATGACAGAAAGAAGCCTCATAAGAGGAAACATGCACCATGCAGTAAGTCTATAGAACCCTCTTCTGTCCAAAGGACAGATTCCAGTGTAAGATACCCTGGAGCGTGAGTCAGGAATCAGTTGCTGCTGAGGATAGGAAGGAGCCACAGTTAGACATTGTCTTTACCTCTCTCTGCCCATCCCTCTAAGCGGCTCCATCTTCTGCAGCTGCCATGCAGACCTGACATAGGATCAGGAGGGAAACTTGGATGGTGGCCTGGGACATCCTGTCCACTAGACTTGGTGGCATAACCCTTAAAATTGTGTTCTAAAGTCAGTGGCCGTGCATGCCTTTAATCCCAGCACTCCAGGGGCAGAGGCAGGCAGACCTGAGTTCAAGGCCAGCCTGGTCTACAAAGCAGCCAGAACCACATATACAGAGAAAGCCTGTATTGAAAAACCAAGAAAGAGGGAAAGAGAAGGGAGGAAGGAAAGAAAGAAAAGCAGACAGGCAGACTAGATTCCAACTGCACCTTGACTCTGCAGAACTAAAACTGGAAACTCTCCTACCTCAGCAGAGACCATTCCAACAATGCATCTTGGGTATTTGTTCAGGTGTAATTTGGGTCCCCAACTGTCTTCCTGGAAGTGAGAGTCCCAGGTGGGAATCTGGAACTCAGGGAATGGAATTACAGCAGCTCCCAGAACTAGCACAGCATACAAGAGGACCCACAGACAGGACAGTCAGACAACACTACCTGCTCAATGGACTCTGGACCACATTTTATATACTGCCTTGGAGTGGTCAGGTACAGAGCAGAACCCACTCCCTCAAGCCCTTACTGTGTAGAAGGGCTTAGTATACCAACTTACCTTCCAGCAGCTCAGCATGGCCCCACTCCCTCTGGACATCTTGCTCACGGGGACTGGCAGCAGAGCTTCTTCTTGAGCTGCAGAGGCCCCCGAGAGTCCCTGGAAAGAGACGTGAAGAATAAGAATACAGAAGCCACCATTATCAAGTGGGCACTGTGACATGCACATTTATTACCCCAGGCCTCTGGAGGCTGAGGTAGAAGGGTCTCCAGCTGGATTTCAGCCTGGGCTACAAAGGAAGTTCCAGGTTAATGTAGTGTGAGATCCTGCCTCAAACTTGCCTCATACCCACATAAAAATGGCATCAAAAGACAAGGACAGCCAGGCATGGTAGCAGGCAGGAGGTTGAGGCAGTAGGGCTTGAGTTCAAATTCAGCATCCAGCATAAGCCATATGGAAACACCATGTCTCAAAAAAATAACACGCCCTGCCCCCAAATAAATCAGGACCCAGAAAAAGACCAAGTTCAAGGGCAGAGCAGGCCAAAGCTACAAGAGTCGGGGTGCAGGATCCAGCAAGAAATCCTAACTAAAAGTAGCCAAAGGTCAATGTCAAAACCCGTAAGTCCCCAACAGTGGGTCAGAGGGCTGTAAAAGCGAGCAAGAGTCAAAAGTCAACGTGCCCTGGGATTACCCTCGAGAGACATAGCCAACTAGTGCCCAGCTAAGTGGGTTCCCAGAAACTCCTCCATAGGTCAAAGAACAAATGCTGGAGGTGACCGGGAACCCAAAAAAGGGAGGATTACAGTCCTGGGTCCGATACTCCTTTACCTTCCTCCGAAGCCGGGCGGTGGGGCCCAGGGGAGCGCAGAACCCGACCAAGCCCCGCTGCGCTTCGGGTCCACCGGAGCGCCGACATGCCGCCTGCAGCTCGCAGTGCGCACGCGCACGCGCCGCCTGCAGGGAGTTGTAGTTCTGTGACTGCCGGAAGCGCGCATAGGGTCTGCCCCTTGAGAGGAGCCCAAGAAGAACTACAACTCCCACGAGGAAGCGGGCAGCGTGGCGGCCAGAGAGCATGCGCAGAAATACTCTTCCTGAATTCCTGATCTTCCTGCATCTTGAGTTAAGAGTTGCTGGGATGACAGGTATGCCATACCATGCCCCAGCATTATATTTGAGACAGAGTCTCACTAAATTTTCAAGGCTAATTCTGTAGCCCAGGCAGTACCCTCCTGAGATGACCTAACCTGGACCATCAAAAATGGCTTATTTTCTCAGTACTAGGGTTTCTACTGTCCAGAGCTCACCAGTAAGAGTTGTGGATTTATAATCCCAGCCCGCTGGAGGCAGAGGCAGGAAAATTAAAATTCAAGCACATAAAATGCACATAAAACCTTGTCTCAGTCAGTCAGTCAGTCAGTCAGACAGACACCCACACACCCACACAAATACACATTCAGAGCTAGGTGTGGTGGCACACACCTTTAATCCCAGCATTTGGGAGGTGAGGCAGGTAGATCTCTGAGTGCAAGGCCAGCCTGGTCTACAGAACAAGCTCCAGGACAGCCAGGGAGAAAAACTAAAATAAATAACTAAATAAATATCTAAAGTCTCTTTGAAGCTGGAGAGATGGCTAATTGGTGTAAAGCACTGGCTGCTCTTCCAGAGGACATGAGTTCAATTCCCAGCACCCACACAGAGGCTCAGAACTGTAACTCCAGTCCCAAAACCCTCACTCAAACATATATGCAGACAAACTACCTATGCACGTAAAAATAAATAAATTATTAAGAGAGAGATGGAGAGGGAGTCTTTGCATACATTTCTTTTGTTGTTGTTGTTGTTTTTTGTTTTTTGTTTTTCGAGACAGGGTTTTTGTGCCACCACTGCCTGGCATGCACTTCAACTGTGAAGGTTCAGAGAATTCCAACAAGTGGCCCAAATGCACAGGGAATGTTAGAAAGATGTGTGGGGCTGGGCAGTGGTGACCCACACCTTAAATCCCAGCACTCAGGAGGCAGAGGCAGGTGGATTTCTGAGTTCGAGGCCAGCCTGGTCTACAGAGTGAGTTCCAGGACAGCCAGGGCTACACAGAGAAAAAAGAAAGAAAGAAAGAAAGAAAGAAAGAAAGAAAGAAAGAAAGATAGATGTGTGTCTCCTCAAACTTCAATGGAAAATCCAGAATTCAAGATCATGTTTCCACTCACCCTGGCCTCCACAGACGAGCAGACAGGAACAGAGCAAGAAGAGTGAGCTAGACAGGTGATCTGCTTAGATGTAGGTACTGAGATCTTGCCCACGTGGGGCTCAGGGAGGACACCTCCCCCCTTGGCTGGGGACTCCAACCAGCTGTTAGGTGAAAGACTAGTGTGACAACAGGGACAGAGGCAGGGGAAATGCCAGCCAGTGCAAAGGTCCTGAGGCATGAAAAGAGTTGTCAAGCCTCTGGAGAAGCCTCCAGGGCAGGACTCGTGGGACTTCCTCTGATTAAACTCAAGCTGCCACCTGCACTCAAGTTGAGGCCCAGACCTGTGGCCCCGCCAATACACAGATCAAGCTGCCCAAGCAGGCGGGGCCTTGCTGATTTCACTGGCTGGAAATTATTTCAGCACTGGGCACTGCCCTCTGCAACCAGCTCAGATCATTCCCAGGGTACCCGAGGCAGAGTGACCTCAATCCTGACGTCCTCTTAAGGTCACCTTCCTCGTCCTCAGGGATGAAGCAGCAGGACCTGCAACTCCAAGACACAGACCATTCACATCTCTGTGGGCCCGAAGAATCAGGGACTCAAGTTCTTCCCGTTCCCCATAGTATTCAAGTTCCTCTTTGATTTGCTGGAGCACCAGACTTTCCACATCAAGAGTTTCCACACTTTGCTGAATCTCAGTCTAAAGATCCTAGACAGCTATGCTTCCCCTGACCACGCCCCCAGCCCCTCACTGGAGGATTCTAGGCAGGGCTCCACCCCTGAGCCACACCCCAGCTCCTCACTGGAGGATTCTAGGCAGGGCTCCACCACTGAGTCACAACCATAGCCCCTTGTGTTTACCTCAGCTCCCCAGTTGTGATTTAGGGCTACTGATAGGTTGTCCCAGTATCTTTCCACTATAGTCAATAGTCAACTATAGTCCCCGTGTCGTTGGAGGGAGGAGTCATGACTGTTCTGCAGGTGAGATCAGGTTTCCTTATGAAACAAAGAATCCTGAAGGCTAACCTGGTCCATGCTTGTGGTCTCAGATATTTAGGAGGATGGAGAGTATGAGGAAAACCTCTGCAGCTTACTGCGACCCTGTGTCAATACAGAAACTAAAAAAAGGTCTGGGGGCAGGGCTCATAAGTAGAACCCCTGCCTAGACTCCCCCAGTAAGGGGTTGGGGTGTGGTCAGGGTGGATCCCCCACCTAGGATCCCCACCTCGTCAGGAGCTGGGGAGTGGTCAGGAGTAAGAGCTCCACCTAGCATGGCGCAGTAAGGCAGCTGGGGACATGGTTCCTAGTAGAGCCTAGCATGTGGAAAAGGCCTGGGTTCAAATCTTAGTACCCATCAAGAAAAGATCCCTACTAGTTTCTTGTCAAAAGTAGTGTCAGCTCATGCCCATCATGCCAGACCAGTACTCAGGATGCTGAGTTCAAGGCCAGCCTGAGCTAGTCTATAGAGTGAGGCCTTGCCCTGTCTCAAAAAAAAAAAAAAAAAGTCGGGTCAGCCAGCAACTAAAAGTCCTTGTCACTGAACCTTAAGACCTGAGTTTGATCCTCAGGTCCCATATAGTAGACGTAGTGAGTCCAGCAGATGATCTGACTTCTACCTTTGAACTCAATCCAAAACTAACTAAATAAGAAAGAGCCTGGCTTGGCAGCACACACCTTTAATCTCACCACTCTAGAAGCAGAGGAAGGCAGATCTCTGAGTTTGAAGCCAGTCTGGTCTACAGAGCAAGTTCCAAGATAGCCAGGGTTACACAGAGAAACCCTCTAAAAAAAGGAAAAAAACTAGACTGCTGTGGAATCTGTTTATCTCACACCTGCAATCCCAGAATTTAGGAGACTGAAGCAGAAGTGTTGAACATAGTCACCACATGACCCAGCAATTCCTCCTCTGATGTACGTACGTGCCCAGAATAAATGAAATGAAAACCCACATCCACACCAAAACTTAAAATAGTCATGGCACCTGGAAGGTGGAGATAGTCCGGTTTCCACACACCTGGATGACATGCACATAGTATGGGCTATCCCTATCTTGGAATATTACTCAGCCATGAACAGGAGTGAGACTCCCACACATGCCCTTAAGGACATGGTGCTCAGTGAGAGAACCAGCTCCCAAAAGACGTCCAGTGGGTGTCTCCACGACAAGAAATGCCTGGAACAGGAGAATCCAGAAACACAGAGTAGACTTGAGAGAACTGGGAACTGATGAGACGATAAGGTGACTGCTCATGGAGACAGAGCTTCCTTTGGGATGATGGAACATTCTGGAGTTTGACAGACAAGGATTGCCCAATGCTTATGCACTAATAACTGAGTTTATACATTAAATGAGTGATTTATGTGGTATGTAAATTATATTTCAATGAGCTGTTATTAAATTAAACCAAGTCAGACACCTCCCAGGTGTGCGTCCTGGCATCTCATTACAGGGAATCCAAAAATGTCCAGGGGCATGTCCAAGGGTGCAAGGGGCTCATCCCAGGAAAGGAACTCTGAGTTCCGGCAATGGAACAAAAGTGTCTGGGTGGCATTGGATTCTGTATGACACATTGTTTTCCAACAACATACCTAGTCTTCCTCAGTCCCCTTCCAGATAGACACCCCCTTGCCAAGCATACAAAGGAAGCATGCAGGTATGGATGGCCAGAAAGAGCCACAGGGCCTTGTGCTATGTATGTGCTGTGTGAGCCCCAAATGGACCCATGCATGGGGAAGTGCTGCTCCTTCTTACCCTGGGCACCACCCCCTGCTGTAACCTTCCCAGGCACAGGAAGAGACAGGATCTACTGAGACACCAGGAAGGAATCCTGGCATCCTGAAGGACTAGTTGTCTTTCCAAAGAGCTCCCCAAAAGGTAAACTTGCCAGCAAACCTCACCCTGGTGCTATTTAAAGGTGTCACCTGGGGCCAGGGGGAGGGGACTGACACTAAGAACCAGTGTTCTCCAGCATCAGTGACTCTAGACTGCCTCTGAAGGTCGTTGTGTCTAGCCTCAGAGTCACAGGCTGCAGGGCTGGTGTGGGTGGTCATGGCTGCAGTGGGTGTCTCCTGGGGATGGGCGTGTCTGCAATGAACAGCAGGTATCTGGGTGGACTCACTGACCCAGTTCTGCCGCCTGGATGCTCTCCTCTTGTTCTCAGCGCCCCATAACCTGGTGGTGACAAATATGTCTGTCCTTCTTGCCCAAACACAGGTTCTTGCATCGGTCACTGTGCCCACCTTTCACCCCACCCTTCCCTGGCCATTCTTCCATGGCAGAGCCCCTCCCCAGGGGAAGCCTCAGAGTCTCCAAGATGAAGAGGTCACATTGTCCTGTGCATGCTCAACCCAGCTGGCCAGGTTGAGTGTAACACTGAGTTTCTGGGGAGAAAGTAAGACATTTACCTATGGCTAAGTCTGAAGCTGCACTGCCAGCTGTAGCATGAATTACATCTCCAATGCCAAGTGAACGTTTTTAAGTCTGCATGTCACTCCTTGGCTGAAACAGCTTGTACTTTTTGCTACAGAGCCTCAAGCTAGGCCCCCAAGGCTGTTTCTGAATATCTCCCTTTGGACCTACACTCATTGGTCCAGTGACAATCCTTGCCACATTGCTTGCACACCCCTGGAAGCCTAGACCTTCTTTCTGGTTTATATTTAGAAAAATCATTGACCTCAGAGATGCCTTGGTCACAATTTTGTTGCAAACGACCATCTTTCCTATAATTAAAGCACTAGGCATTTTGAGATCTGAGGCCTTTTAGCAGCTTGGTTACAGTCTCTTTGCAAATGACTGTATTTCCTGCAATTGAAGCACTGAGCGTTTTGATATTGGAGACCTCTAGCTATAGCTTGGTACGTGTTAGAACCAACACCGGTTGGATCCCTTACCCACTGTCTATAGATGCTGATGGAGCCTTTAACGGTCTAATAACTCTTTTACATTCCATATTCAAGTTTTCATGCCCTGAGGTCTCTATCAACACATGCCTTGAGTCAAGATCTGATTTGGGTTTGTTCATAGTTGAGACTAATCTTTGTAAAAAAATCAGTGAAGGCTTCTCCAGAGCCTTGTATAATCGTTGTAAGTGAGGCAGACTTTCCCCCAAGCTCCTCAACTTTGTTCCAAGCTCTTAAAGAACCTAAGCGGCATTGTTCTATAATAGCATCACTAAACTTAATCTGTTCCTGTATATCAGAGTACTGCCCTTCACCCTGCAACTGGTCGTTTACTATGTTCATTCCCCTTACTCTATTTCACTGTTCAATATTTGCAGCTTCTTCTCCCCACCATGTTAACCACTGCATCAGCAGACTGGCCTCTAGTACAGATGTTACCAATCTCTCCCAGTCTTAGAGATAATTCTATTTTGAGTAGCCCAGTAATTTAGAATTTGTTTCACATAAGGCAAGTGCATCCCATATGAAATCATAGACTCTTTAAAAGGCCCCAGATCTATCATTTCTATAGGAGCCATCCTGTCTCATCGTAACCTTGTTCACACCATTAGTAGGCTTATGCTGTGTGTGTACTGGGAAAGCTGATGGTGGTCTCTTAACCCAGGCCACCCCTTCCCTGACTCTGGCAAGTGGTTCCAGATTAACCCTTTCTTTCCAAGTGGGCTGTTTCATCAGCCTGTCTTCCTGCTTTTCTGGCTTTTCTCTGACCTAATCTTCCTCTGGTGAAGTTTTTTCCCCTCTTTTCGCTGCAGGAAATGCCCACCCACTTGCTCTCTTTCTCAGTCACCCAGACTGAGCCCTGTTGTTCTCTCTTTCTGGTGTTCAAGATTCCCAAGTGCTTCCATCTCCACCCTCAACCTCTCTGGTTGCACCGACAACTCTGACCCTTTCAGGAGAACAGGTTGACCCTCCCTCTTTTTATTTCCATTTCAGGCATTTTTGTTGTTGTTGTTGTTGCTGTTTCTCAGGCCCCTCCATTTCCATCTGCAACTTTCCCAACTGCTCAGCCATTCTTCCAAACTTTTTTGGAAACAGAACATACGAAGAGTAAAAAGAAAAAACAGAAAATCCCCTCTGGGATCAAAGCAGATATCCTAGTGGTCGCAGCACCAATAAATTTTTGCTGGGGTCTTGAAAAAAAAAAAAATCAATCCATTCCTTCATCCCCTACCATTTCCTCTAAGGCATTTGAAATCAAACTTCCCATTTTTATCCTTAACTTTCAAGCCCCACGTTGAGGCACCACTTGTAGCTTTGCTACTCTGTGGGTTCTTTTTCCACCCTTTATCTCCTGCATCAGTCTCACCCCCCCTATCACTAGATAGGAGAGAAAGAAGGATAGGGGGAGGAGATAGAAATCTTCGAATCTAATTTCTTTCTTCTTGTTTCTTCTTTGGCCACAACTACTAACAAACAGCAACTAATCCCCCTGAAAGATCAACAACCAACAATCAACCTATTCAGATTCTAGCATTTATTTATTTAGTTAGTTAGTTAGTTAGTTAGTTAGTTAGTTAGCTGGTTTTTCAAGACAGGGTTTCTCTGTGTAGCCCTGGCTATCCTAGAGTTTGCTTTGTAGACCAGGCCTGCCTCTGCTTCCCAACTGCTGGGATTAAAAGTGTACACCACCATCACCACCCAGCTGGGCACTAACATTTATATACCCTCTGAAAGGTTCCCAGAATTCCAAATGTCACACAATCACAGAAACTACCTGCAGCTGGCAAAACCATACCTCTGCTAGTGCACGAGGCAAATCATAGTCAACTGCTGTGGACAGTCCGAAGCAGCCCCACATCCCACACCTGGGATAAAACAAAAACACATTCTTGTGTTTTTAAAAGAAACCAAAATTCCAAAATTGTCACTACAATTCGACACCTTCTGAAATCTATTGTACCTCATTGCCACCTGTCCATCTCTTATACGCTCTGCGTCTCTCGCTGTCTCTGTACAGCTCTGTCTCTTATCTTTGTCTTTTGTCTCTGTTTCTTTGCTTTCCCTTTCTTCTGTCTCTCTGGTTTCAGTCTATCTCTGGTCTGTTTTTCTTTCACCTCTGTTCCTTCTCTGTTTATTCTGTCTTCTGGTTCTGGTATCTCTGGTCTCTCCATCTCTGGGTTCTTTGTCTACAATCTGTTCCTCTGTAATCTCGTTCTTCTGTCTCTAGTTTGTATCTCTCTCCACCCCTGCACCTGTACCCCCAGGTGACAGCTGCCGGCCTAGGGACAACAGGAGCCCACAGACCCTGCATTTGGAGCCGAGACCCCGCCCCCACGCACCCATTGGACGGCAGCAGCCGTAGCCCCGCCCCCGACCGTGCAGCTGGAACACCGCGCGCCGCCGGGCACAGGTCGGGATGCGCCGCCGCCTCTGGCTGGGCCTGGCCTGGCTGTTGCTGGCTCGGGCACCGGGCGCCCCAGGCGGGTACCCGCATCTGGAGGGCGACGTGCGCTGGCGCCGCCTCTTCTCCTCCACCCACTTTTTCCTGCGTGTGGACTCTGGTGGTCGGGTTCAGGGGACGCGTTGGCGGCACGGCCAGGACAGTGAGTGCTGGGGCAGCAGGGAGAGATGGGTACACATTCTGTGGGCTCCTAAGCAAAGCAGGGGCCGCTGGGTGGGGTCAGTGGCAGACTGATGAAGGGGGATTCCTGCTCCTGGGATCATGACCTGCCTGAATCGGGGTTCCCTCTGTTCCCAGACATCCGTATTTGGCAAATGAGGTAAGAGAGGATGCCCTGATCTCAAGTTCCTTCTAAGAGACCAGGAAGGGAGTGAGGTCTGGACAGAACCCTGCTTTGCATACAGGCCTTCCATAAGTGCTTGTGGCATGTATGTGGCAGAAGGAGAGGCCACCGTGAGGAGGAAGCTGGGGGTGATGGGGAGGCCACAACCAGCTTCCCTGGTGCTAAACTCTGGCAGAGTCCCTGGGAGGGTTTGAGCTCAGCCCTGGGCAGGTGACAGGGCACTGCCCATCCTAGTGGCTTTCATCTGGGTTCCAAGGCCCTCATTAGGCCACTCAGGACGAGGGCTATGACAGGGGACTGGCTGGGCAGGTCCATCCATGGTAGCACAGCCAGGCGGGGTGGCCCCAGGCTGAGGAAGAGGCCCAGCTGAGTGACCTGGCCTTTCAGTATGTCAGAGATTTAGATCCCACCAAGATGGGGATGGAGGTGATAGATACAGGCTGTGTGTGGATGGTGCTCTTTCCTCCTTGGTAGTCCTGTTTGGGACTGGCCAAGAGCATGCATTGTGAACCAAGATGGTGCACTGTCATGGGCCTCCCCTGGGGTGAAGCAAATGTACTCCTTTCAGAGTAGGGAGGGGTGGTGGAAGAATGGTGTGGCTGATGTCCCCAGTGTGAGGCCTCGTTTCCAAAGAGGTCCTGGGTCTAGAGGCCTGTGGTGGGATTCAACTCTTCCCTGAACCCTTTCCTGGAGAGCTGAGACTCAGAGCCAGCTAGGGCTTGTCAGGGATGGTCACGGAGGGTTGAATAAACAGATGAGGTCCAAAGCTGGCTCTTCTAGTCCTGGGCCTTCTAGAAGTAGGTACAGTTGGCACCCCGCCCCCAGGGTTGTATAGGCTTCATGAAGCAGAAGACATAGTGCCCAAGCAGCAGAAGGCATACAGCCAGTGCCCAAGCAGAAGCAGAAGTAGAGGGCATATGTCAGTGCTTAAGCATGGCCTGGCTCCCCAAGTCTTTTCTGGCCAGCTTGTGTTCTTTAGTCTCCAGGGTCCATGCAGGATACACAGTGGTGATGGGAACTTAAGGACCCAAGCATGGCTGCTGCCTGACCACCCTCTCCTGTCTCCACTCAGGTATTGTTGAGATTCGTTCTGTCTGTGTGGGCACTGTGGTGATCAAAGCTGTGTACTCAGGTTTCTACGTGGCCATGAATCGCAGGGGCCACCTCTATGGGTCGGTGAGTGACTGGTAGTGGGCAGCTACTGGGTGGTAATGGTCAATGGTGCAGATAGCCAGTCTCATGCACCCGCCCTGCAGCGGGTCTACTCTGTGGACTGCAGGTTCCAGGAACGTATTGAGGAGAATGGCTACAACACATACACCTCACGACGTTGGAGGCACCACGGCCGACCCATGTTCTTGGCACTTGACAGCCAGGGCATTCCCAGGCAAGGCAGACGGACGCGACGGCACCAACTGTCCACACACTTCCTGCCAGTACTGGTCTCATCTTGAAGGGCCTGCCGATGGTTCAGAAGGCATGGGTAGCACACATGGCCTGGAAGATCTGCAGCTGAGCAGCAAAGGACCAGTCCAGAGACCCTGGGCCCACACGTCTTTCTTTATGTCACAAGCTGGGTGCCTGTTGGCTGCAAGGCATGGAGACATGGCAGGGTCCCTGCTGGTGAGGCCAACGCTCAGGGGGATACACAGAACTGGCAGTTTCCATCCATCTAGTTTGGAGGTGAGAACACTCTGGGCACAGCATGGAGGCTTGGAGGTGGGGACACACCAGAGGATGAGGAAAGTAAAGCCAGGGAGGACCAGGGAGGGTGGGCATGTTGTGGAGGGCAGGGCCCAGGTCAGTGGAAACAGAGACATCTTAGCCCATGTGGCTAGAGTAGGGGGCTGGGGTTAAGAGCACTTCTTGTTCTTCCAAGGGGCCTGTATAGTTCTCCCACATCGGGCCACTCATAGCCACACCTGTCTCTCACCCCAGAGGATCTGACTCACTTTTGTCTTCTGCAGGCACCTGCACTCATGTGCACGTACCCTGCACCCATACACATAAACAATTTTTTTTTTTTTTTTTGAGACAAGGTCTCTACATAATTCTGCTGTCCTGGAATTCACTATGTGACTATAGAGTAGGCTGGCCTGGAACTTAAGAGATCTGCCTGTCTCTGCCTCCTGAGTATTGGGATTAAAAACACGCAGCACCATGCCAGGCTGATGTGGGGCCTCTGAACACTGTGTGTTCAATGCCTGAGTTCCCTGGAGTCACTGAGAGGGACCAGCCTGATCTCACCCAGATTACGGCCTGAGGAGGCCAGTGTCAGGTGGCCATCCACAATAAATGTTTTGAGCCTTGGTGTGCATGGTTGCTTGTCAGTGGCAGGACCCACGCACTGTGCTAAAAGCTTTCAGAATGGATGCTCTGGTCCTTGGCATCTCCAGGGAATGGCAGTCTGCATAGCACCTGTGGGTGGCATCCTCTCTGCTATCAGGCTTTCAGGGTGGGATGTGGCTGGCAGCCTTTGTCATTTAAGCACCAATGGCCTGCAGAAGCCAAGACTTATGCCCCAGACTATGACAGAGTAGAAGGCAATGATACTAGCACAGGGCTGAGATAACATCCTCTAGGCTCTTCATGTCCTCAAGTTGAGGGACAGGATGGGCAGGTCATAGCGTTGATGAAAGCAATGACTACTTTGGGCTGTAGAGGTGTTCTGGGTCTTCTCCGTTGAAGCTTGGGAGCAGGAGGGCTAAGGACTTGCACAACCACGGTAATCCTGGCATGGCGTATGTAGGCATGCTGTCATACATGTTCCAAGTCCATCACTCCAACCAAAGACAAGTGTGTGGTATGAGACTAAAGGCCTGCTGCCTGGTCACCTGGTCACCCAGGTAGCACCCACCCACGAAGCTCTGGGAGCAGTCTTCAGATCTTGCCTTCTACCAACCAGTGCAGAGGGCTGGGTTCCATCAGGCCTCTACTAGAAGCTCCAACCCACCCTGTGCATCGCCCCACCATGCAGTCATGGACACCCTGGCTGAAGGAAGACGCCAAGCCATGGGCTCTGCTTTTTTGAGTAGGTGTATTTTAAATACCTTTTCCAGATAACACACATTTCCCTTTTTTTTTTTAAAAAAAAAAAAAAAAAAAAAAAAAAAAGTCTGCTGGAGCAGTTTGTTCCTGGGTCTGCTGGTCACCCTCGTGGTCCCGAGGCCGGAGCTGGCTGGGTGCTGGGCCCGGCCTCCCAGGGCGAGTAGCGGGCTGGGCCTGGCGACAGTTCTGCTGACTCTCCACAGATCATGCATGGCCGCACGTGGCTCAAACGTCCATTTATTTCAAAGCAGTAATAATTTAAAATCATAAAAACCCTTCTGCCGTTGAACATTTGGAGGGTGAGGTTAAAGACCGACTGAAGGCGCCTGCTGGGGACATGGGACTCACGTGCACACCTCCAAACAGGAGCGGCCATGGCCAAGTCTGAGCCTGCCCGCAGCCTGGGGCCTGCCAGGTGCTGCCGGCCACCACGGGGCAGCACCTCTAGTCCACGGCCATGGCGGGCGGTGCTGGGGCACCTGGGGTGGGTGGGATGACCAAGCCTCGGGGGGGATGGCCAGGTGGGACTCAGGAGTTGCTTGTGGCGTTCTCGTTGCTGGGTGAACTGGACGAGGACGAGGACGAGGACGAGGAGAAACCCACACCAGTCAGGCCCGGGGGATTGGTGGCTGTGTTCTGTCCAGTGAGGCTCTTGCGGCAGACCGGGCAGCTGTCATGCTTGGGAGGAGAGAGGAGGAGTTAAAGGGAGACAAAGCAGGGCCAAGGATACAATTAGGTTGAGTCAGGGTAATGGTTCAAGCAAGGGTCAGGGCTGAGGCTAAAATCAAGGTCACAGGCAGTCTGGCTCAGGGACAGAGTTGGGATTACAGTCAACCATGATTATGCTTCAGTCAGAGTTTGAGTTGGGGCAGTCTGGGTCTAGGTTGAAGATGGTTGTATGGCAGCTGCTCAGCGTGGCAGACAGGCACATCAGCAAGGGTAGGGCCAGAGAAAAGCCAGGGCTAGAGCGAATGAGGTCAGCCTTAGGGTTCAGGTGTACATCGGAGGCCATAGCTGGAGACAGGCATAGTAAAGGTAGACTCAGAGCTAAGGGGAAGAATGGTCTGGTCAGGAGAGTTGTGGCTAGTGTTAGGTTTTCAGTTAAGAGTTTCTGATTGGTAGTCAAACCTTAACCCTAGTTAAGGTGGGAGTTGTGTCTGTCGGGCTTAGGGTCAGATGGAGCTTGGCATGCAAGCAGGGAGTCTGGGCCCGAGCTGGATCGGTCCATGTGCGCAGGC
Organism: Rhynchomys soricoides; assembly: GCA_019843965.1. Lineage (NCBI taxonomy): Eukaryota > Metazoa > Chordata > Mammalia > Rodentia > Muridae > Rhynchomys > Rhynchomys soricoides. The sequence goes on from JADRCH010000152.1 coordinate 640,185, forward strand.
TGCCTTGGCTGGAGGGCAGTCACCTGCTCTAGCCAGGGCACGATGCAGCTGTCGTGGAACAGGTGGTTGCAAGGCAGTTGCCGCACACTCTCACCCAGTGCGTAGTCTTCTTTGCACACTGGGCACTCCAGCCCTGAGCCTGCAGAAGAAGCAAGTCACTGAGAGGCATGCCGAAGCAGGGGAGGGCCCCGGGGACTTTGTCCACCAACCACAGTGAGCATACCCACGTGCTCCTCTGTGACTGGGACCGTGGGGAGAGCCTGAATCTTCTCCTTGTCTGCAGGTGGGGGGCCGGTGTTCTCAAACTGATTGAGGAGCTGAAAGACAAGAAGAAAAGAGTGACCTGAGGTGGGGAAGGCATGGTTCCCAATGGGGTAGTAGGGGTTGGGGAGTCTCCACCTGCCCAGCTCTGCAGAGTTGCAAATCAGCAAGACCAGGTCCATTAAACCTCAGGGGTGTCTAAAGTGTACAGCTCTGGTACAAGCCACTGTACACCCTAGGACAGCAAGCATCCTTCAGGAGGAGAGGGGAAGAGGGGATTGGCCAGAGCTGTCTGACACCAGAGAACAAGACGCGGGGGCCTCTGGTGCTACAGAGCAGCACCCCATCTGCTTTACTAGGCTGGCCTCTTGGCCCCCCATAGATGCTGGGTGGCCAGCTGTACCTGCGTGATGATGGTGTCCAGGCCGTTGGCCCCCCAGGCGTAGTCCATTGGGTTCGAGTGCAGGACGCCCCTGGGGGGAGAGGCCGGGTCAGGGGGCGTAGGGTAGGAGGGGCCGGGCACCCGTCCCCTACTCACCAGGGACCGAGGCCCAGGCTGGGTACAGCGGCCGGAGAGATGATACCATTTACAAGCTGCTGGATGATCCTGTGGGAGAGACAGTGTCACAGGGCCTGAAGACCACCTCACAAGATAAGCTCACTCTGCAGCCCAGACTGCCCTCCAACTCACTAACCAGACCAAGCTAGCCTTCAACTGGCAGTGATCTTTCTGCCTTCACCATCCAGGTGCTGGGATAATGGCATGTGCTCTCCTACCAATGGGAGGAAGCCATTGGGGTGCAACTATTTCACAAGGATTCCTGGTAGGCAGAGGCCATGGGGCATGCATGCCCGAGAATGTGGAGCATAGATTATTCCACTTCCACTCAGGATTGAGAGTGCTACACCGTGGGTGACCCAGGCTCCTTAGGAGAGAGGTAGCCAGATGGCTCCCATGGGCAGCCAGGTACAGCTTTTAAGGGAGCATGGAGACTTGGAGTCAGTGGAGTGTGCTTGCCTCCCATGTCTGTATGTCCCACAGTGGTAGCAAGGCCCTCACCAGCTACTGCAGGCCACTCACCCCTCCAGCGTGGGGACGCCTTCATGTCGGCCAGTGGCCCGCCGGGCTGTAAGGCGGGCACGGGGCTGCCGGGCCCCATACCGATGCCGAGACTGGTGCTCTCTCTCCCGTCGGCTCTCAGGGTCCCTGCCATCATCAGCCTGGGCCGCAGGAGGGAACGTGGGAATCTCAAAGCTATCGTCGAAGATGCCAAAAGCAAACTGGCTGTATCCCTGTGGCAGCGTGAACAGGTGCTGGTCCACACTCTGTGGAGAGGGTGCAGTGAGCATGCCAGTCACATAAGACAGCAGAGGCGAGTCCTTACCCATCCCACAGACGCGAGGTAGAGGTCAGACCAGTATGAACACCACCAACCTGCAGGACAGGAGGGCAGGGCAAGGACCCTGACTCACCTCAAATGGCTGCCGGTTCTGGTCAGTGGGGGCTGTGGAGGGGGCTGAGCCATTTTCTGTGTTCCTGCACAGGAAGAAAGAGCCTGTCAACTGCTGCTGAAACCCCTCTTGGGTCCTCAGGACAAGTGAATGCCAAGGTCACAGCAGCCCCCAGCCCTGGACACTACCTGGTCTCTTCTGGAAGCTCCTCGATGAAGCCAGACTCACACCTTGGGCAGATGTAATCCTGTGGGAATGGCAGGGGTCAGTCTGGCTATCCGTTCCATGCCACACATCTGTGTAGTTGGGGCCTGAGGCACACAGGGTGAGGACAGTAATAGCCTCCTCCCATAGCCTGGGTTGCTTCAGTGACTTCCCAGTACTGGCTTAGACAAGACCTAGTGTACACCCCACAATGACAGGACCTGTAGTCCTTTCTTTAGACATACAATGGTAGGACATGGACAGCTAGGAACCCACATAGGGACAGCAAGAGGAAAAGCCTAAAAACCAGGCACTGCCTTCCTGAGACCAATCACCAGCCACATTTGTGCTTCTGGGCCAGAGCACATGGCCTCAGGGGCCCAATCACCTCTGGGGACACCACCAAACAGAAGAAGTCCCAAAAAGAGCAGAGCATGCTTCCTACAAGGCCACAGCTGTCAAGTATTAAGGTACTGGTGCAGGCAAGCAGCCATGACCATAGGCCTCTTATTGACACAATGGATCCTAAAGCAAGAGTAGCCATGGGCCTGACCATTGAGCCTTACACAGCACATGCCACGCTCTGTCCTGCTCCCACCAAAGGCAGCTTGTAAGCTGTTGGACAAGAGTGGATCAGGCAGGGAGGGTAGTCCACTTGGCAATCTGACATGTGAGGCCTACTTAACCACCCCTGCAGACACACCTCCACAGCTAAACTGCCATGAACATGTGAAGGGGCATGCTATTAAGTCACCAGGGCAACGCCAGAGTAACTGAGTTGACCTGAGATAGCAAGAAGGACCAGGACAGGCCTCATGATAACTGGGTGGTCACATTATAGGTGAGGCTGAAGTCAGACTAGTACCACCCTCCCTGGCACAGTAAAACATCATGGTCAGGCAGACTCTGCCTCAACCCCCACACCCAGCCACCCCCCACACCCAGCCACCCTTCACTTTACTGCAGCCCAGGGACATGGTTGGGGTCAGCTTGCATCCATTGCCAAATGTCTCTGTCAGATAGCTACCTGCTCTCATCCCTTGCAGCAGCTAATGCCAAGGACCACCCAGCAGAGGCCATCATTATACCTTATCTGATCCTGGTTACTCTGCTCCTAGGAGCAGCTGTCTCAATGGTCTCAGTGACATCCTGCCCAGAGAAGACTCCCACTCCCACCCCCCTACAGTCTCAGACCCGAGACTGTAGGATACAGGTGACCCTTGTAACACATACTAAAGGACCATTCTGAGTGCTTACAAGGCGGGCAGGCAGGCTGAGGTGGGCTGGAGAGGACTCATTCCCAGGACCTCTGCTCTGCCCCTAGTCTGCACAGGATTAGCAGCTTCTGGACCTGATGGGTGGAGAGAGATGGGGAGCCAGCCACAGACCCAGCTCCCTGCCCAAGGCTCCTAGTATAAAATTGTCATTCTTGGTCATGTGTGTGCGCCATACCCCAGTAGATGCAGCCAGCCACTACCTGCCTCAGCAGTCTATGCAGCACCTATCGAGGCACATAGCCTAAACACCTCCACTATGCCCAGGACCCTGTCTGTAGGAGTGTCTCTACCCAGGACCCAGGCCATGTCCTCTCACGCTTGATCCCATGCCAGGCACTGTGTTCACACAAGCAGCAGGCATCAGCTTCCCATACCTGCTTCCCCTGACCCATGAGCAGGTAAAACAAGGAGCTGCAGGTACCTGCCCATGGATACCCCGAGTCCACACCTGTATATCACATGGCCTCCACCAACACACCCAGCAGAGGATCAAGTCTAGGCTCGAATTGCCCACACCTCCAGCAGACTCATCTGCTTCCTGCTGACACGTTCCCAGACAAGCCATCTTCCTAACACCCTGAAGCTCTGCCACTGCCTGGCAGCCACAGCCACACAGGCACCGACACAAGCTACCTATTAGAAGAGCTGTTCTCAACCTGTGGGTCACAACCCTCTGGAGTTGAAGGATTCTTTCACAGGGGTCCCATATAATCTGCCAGTAAGATATATTTATATTACAACTTATAACAGTAGCATAATTACAGTTACGATGTAGCCAACAAAAAATGTTATAGTTGGGGTCACCACATGAGGAACTGTATTAAAGGGTCCCAGTACTAAGAAAGTTGAAAGCCACTGCATTAGAGCCCTGTTCATTTGTCTGGGGTGAGCAGCACAATGGGCAGCTAATGCACCAAGGCTCGGGGCTACAGGTAACAAGCAGCCCTGTGCTGAGACCTGTCTGAACCTAGACCAGAACAGCAAGAGGGTAGCACAGGGCCTTCGAAGATACCACCACTGGAAGTGGGTATCTCTAGCAACGAACTCAGGTGTCTAAGTGGCAACTGTCACTACAACTGCAGAGGGTTGCCATGGCAAGTCCCACTGAACCTACAGCCCTGTCCCTGCTCCCTTTCTCACACACACTAGCTGCTCATACAAAAATCACCCATGTTGGCCAGGTGGTGGCAGAGCATGCCTTTAATTTCAGCATTCTGGAGGTAGAGACAAGCAGATCTCTCTGTGAATTCAAGGCCAGCCTGGTCTACAAAATGAGTTCCAGGACAGCTAGAGCTACAGAGAGAAACTCTGTCGGGAGAAACAAAACAAAACATCCCCCATGCTCTGTTTAAACACTTGTCACTCCCTGACTGGCCGGCCTATACAAACCCTGTAAGAACAAAGACCATGCTGGGTCACTGGGGCTTGTTACAGGTAGGCTCTTGCCAGGCACAGTGGCAGATGAGAGGTCTGGGTCCTCCTTATTCAAGGGCACAGGGCCAGAACCTGGTGCTGCGCTGGTTCCAATAAAGAAACTTGACAGCTAGGTGTACACCTGGGTCAGGCCATCTTCCCACAGAAGACAGTTCAGAGTTCACAGTGGTGCCGTAGAGCAGCACAGTCCCCAGTCCAGGATAATCCCTGATATTGATAATGCAGAGCGGGGTCAAGGCAGATCTGGGGAGACAAGGCTGAGGCACAGGAAACAGAAGCAGAAATAACAGAGAGATTCCTACATTCCAGGCTCACCTGACACCCCAGATTCCACTCTCTCTCCAAGCAGGTTCCCCTTTCCTAGACAAGGTTCCTGGTTGTCCTGGAACTCACTGATTAGCCTCAAACTCACTGATTAGCCTCAAACTCAGAGATCAGCCTTCCTCTGCCCCCAGAGTGCAGAAAAAAAGGTGTGTGCCCCCACGCCTGGCCAAGCTTAATTCTTGGAGTTAATCCCCCTGAAGAATGTCACAGTGTCACCATCCAGGAGGTAGTGTGCACAGAGACCAGAGATTACAGAAGCTCCCACCACCACCATCCCTGTCAGCCCCCCACCCCCACCGCACTCCCCCACCCCAACCCCGACTCTGGCTGGTCCAGATATCTCTCCGACATCTTCTCTGTAATTGCAGTGTGGCTTACACCAGACGACCTACCACTTCTTCAAGGACCCACACAGGCTTCCACCTCGAAGAGCAGGAGCAAGCTCCATGCTTGGCAAGGGAAGGCCACGGTAGGTTGCAAGTATAGAGAGATGAACCTTTCCAAGAATGAGCCTCAAACCTAGGTATGAAACAAGGGATGCCTGGAAGGTGGGAGGGTTCTGTCCTAAGAGCTACCCATTAGGCATGGTGCTGGCCAAAGAGATCTGGGAAAAGAGAAGGTCTGGGGATACCAGACAGACAGAATTAGTCAAAGTCACTCTCAGAAAACTTGCAGGATTCCGGGCATGCACCTGGCCAAAACCACCTTGAACTGGAGAAGATGCAGGACACCCAGGCAAGGTCCTCGGGATACACATGCCCAAAGCTACAAGGAAGAAGCAGGAGGCTAGGGGACACCCAGGTGGGGCCTTGGGGATGCAACTGGTCACAGCTACACTAAAGCCTTAGCACAAGGCCTGAAACAGACAAGTAGGTGCAGGTACGACCTGCCCAGACCCTCCAGCTCCGCCATTGGATTCGCAGCTCCTCTGGGCGCAGCAGCGAGGCCCGGGGCGGCGCTCGAGGCCGCGCTGCGCGCCCCCGCGTCCTGGCCACGCGCTCGGCGGCTGTCCCCAGCGCGGAGCTCAGCTTCCGACTCCCACCGGGTCCGACAAACGCTGCGTCCCCCCCGGGAGACCCCGCCGCCGCCCTAGGTTCTCGGACCTGCCCGCCACGCTGCTCGAACCCCGCCGGGTCTCAATTTTCCCTCTAGCCAGCCTTGCGCGCACAGCTCCACTGCCCTCCCGTCCGGGTCTCACCGGCAGGCGCGGCACGATCTCCACCGAGCAGCAGTGGCAGAAGTACCGTCCGGGCTGCGGCGACGCCTCGGCCATGGCCACCGCCGCCTCCGCGCCGCCCGCCCCCCGCGCGGCGCCTGCCGCCGGCCGTTTGCTGCTCCCTCGCCGGCCGACGCGCCCGCGCACGCTCACGCATGGCACGCACGGCACGCACGGCAGGCGTGAGGCTCGCGGAGGAACGCGGGCAACGCGCTGCGGGGGGCTGTCTTGTGGAGAACGGTGGCCGTACTAGGACAAAGTAAGTACTGCCGGAAGCCAGAGACCCGGGTCGAGCGTGTGGGGCGGAGCCTGGTGGCGAGGCGGCGGAGCCTAGTCTCCTTAGTAACCAGGACTGAGGTGAGGGTCAAGACTGCAGAGCATCTTGAGGGCGTAGCCTATCTGGTGTGGGCGGAGCCGAGAGGTCTTGGCAATTGCGGGGGGGAAAGGGCGGAGTCACGCTTGAAGAGTGCGGAAGTTGAGGGAGAACAGGAAAGTGGGTCGCCTTGGCGACGACTTTAGGAGGTGAAGTCAGGCTTGGAAGCAGAAGTCAGTGATGGGGGCGAGGGATCAGCGAGCGGAGGGGCTACGTTGGGGAGAAGACTCTTCTTGGTAACCTGAGTGGGTCGGGACCTCGTGGAAGCCTCAGCGGTCAAGGGTCGGGGCCATCGTGGGGGCCGGGATGTCTCTTTGGTTACTTGGGTTAGTTTATAACCTGTAGGCAACGGGAAAGCTTTAGGGTCCTCAGGCGGAGCCTGCCCAAGGGCGGAGCCTGGTTTCCATGGTGACGAGGCAGCTACCGAACCAATCCTGGAATCTGCCTAGGAGCTTGGCGTGAAGCCTAGAGGCGGAGCTCCAAGCTTGCGGTGCCGTCTCCTTGGCAACCAAGATGGGCAAGCCTGAAGGCCGGTGACTATCTTGGGAGCCGAGATGTAGTCAACAGGATTCAGTTTCTTCGGCATCTGGGATTGGACGTAGAGAAGAAAGCCAAGTACAGCCGCGAAGCGGAGTCGCTCTAGGGGTGGAACTTGGTTGCCTTGGCAACGGCTTAGATTGTTAGGACGTTCCCTAAAAATCCAAGGTGAGAGGTGGGGCCTAAGAGATTCTTCCTCTTCAAACCACCAAGCCTTCATTTCCCTGCTTCCTTCCCCTCATTTAGCCCACCAGACAAGCTTGCCTATGAATATTTGCTTGCACTGCCTGTGCCTCTCCAAGTGTACAGTCCCCCAGATTCCCGTGCAGCTTTGTTTCTCGTGTACAAGTCTCAGCTGCAATGTTACCTTCTCACGAGGTCTCTACAACCCTCCTTCATACCCTTATGTGCACCTGATAAACTATAAAGACAGCACCGCACCGGGCAGAAGAGAGTATTATGTCTGGACGATACACATCAGGCGTCCCACAAACACCCAAGATAAGGATGAAGAAGGGATCCATTCTCTGGTGGAAGGAGGATCCTCTAGCCTGCAGGCACCCTGTGTGACTCTTCAGGAGTGAATGAAGCCTTCGTCGTCATCTAGGCTAGGCCCAGAATGTTCTTGAGGTTAGTTCCTGTATTTATTATTCGCTCAACATTCATTCATCTAGCATCTATGAAATGCACACAAGCATTCCAGCCCCATAATGGGGGGCGGGGGGAGAGGCTTGGACTCTAGACTGACCTTGGATGTCTCTGATGACATAAGAATGACTTCCTTGGGGTGAGGAGTGTACAGTGGAACCAGAGTTTTGAAGGAAGAATAGGAGTTAGTCAGAGTTGAGACTCCTGTAAGAAGGGGACATTTCAACCGTCACACCTAGCCTTCTTTCTGTCCCCATTCCCACTCATTCCGGCATTGACCACTAGAGGGCACATGGCCTCCATCAATGGGAACTAGTTATCTGGCTAGAGCCAAGTCTGGTGTGGTGAGGGAGAGGCTTCAAAGCAGCCCCTGGGTAGTTTAAACACACCAATATTCAATGGAGAGACCTTCCTTGGAGCAGCTCAGGGTAGTTGATAGCAGTTACTGGGCAGTGGGCATGGCTGACCTCCCATCAGGCCATTGTTGTGTCTTTGGGCAAATTGCTTAACCTCTCTGTAAACAATGGCAAAGCTTGCTCCTGGGAGCCTCAACACACACACACACACACACACACACACACACACACACGAAGGCTCATAATAAACTCACACAAACAACTTTTCGGGTACAGACTGATAGGCAATTTTTTAAGGCTTAAAGTTGTGTGCATTCTCGCTCTCTCTCCCCTAGCTTGAAGCTGTATGTACTTTTGCTCTCTCTTCAGGCTGGGGGTTGTGCTTTCTCATTTGCTCCCTTTCTCGCACTCACACTCTCTCTCCACTCACTCCACACTCACCTCACGACCTCACTCTCCCCACTCGCTCTCTCGCCTTTTTCTTGCCCCAGTCTTTCATTGATACTCCAGAAGCAGGTAGAACAAAAGACATTGTATAATCATTGACAAATCAAATTCAGAAGAATGACCACATCCCACAAAGAATCAAGAATTATAGCCAGGCAGTGGTGGCGCACGCCTTTAATCCCAGCACTCGGGAGGCAGAGGCAGGTGGATTTCTGAGTTCGAGGCCAGCCTGGTCTACAGAGTGAGTTCCAGGACAGCCAGGGCTACACAGAGAAACCCTGTCTGGGAAAAAAAAAAAAAAAGAATTATAATTATTCCCCAAAGTGTCAAGCTTCCCTATTCCTAGGCCTCTGGCCAAAATAAAAATAACTGCAAACTTATCATTATTTAACCTTTAACTTTAACTTATTATACTTCAGAGCTTGGAGGTCAGCTACTTGCACTTTCTTGTGAAGCTCTAATGATAAGTGACATGGGCAAAGCTGCCAGGTAGTGGCCAGAAAGAATCAAGTTAACTCTTAACTCAGGAGTTCTGCTAGCTTTCTGCTTCTGTACATTGCACACAATGACTCTCCTAAGAGTCCCAGTGTTTTGACTTAGTTTTACTGGTAGATAATTTTATGCATTCCATACTGTCTTATCCATACATATCCATGGAGACCAGGAACCACTCTCAAATGTTGTGCAAAACTCAATTCATAACTTCAAAAGCTTTTTCCTTTCTGAATTAAAGTATCCCGTGTTTGTGTTCCCTTATACCATGATTATGTCTCTAGTACTAATGCTTTTTCATAATTCCAATAAATTCCTTCAGTTTCTGGTAATGGACCCTGTATGATTCTAGCAGTATGTGGCTCTGTTTCATTTTCTAAACATGATTTCTTCAAACTTTCTTTGCAAGTCAAACATTAATCGACACTGCCATTGTGCAGTTATTACATTGTTTCCAAGATGAGAGCACACAGCATGTACCTGGACCATTAGGACTGTGCTGTGCCCCTATGCCTCAGTTTTTAATTGTTTAAGAATCATTACATCAGGGAACATCTAGTTTCACAGAATTCCCCAGAGCAGAAGGAGAAAGGAGTAGGAAAATCAGATATAATAGAATAATTGTGCACCCCAAGGCCAACCGGAAAGCTGTCACGCACAAGTGAAACTTATACAGCTGCTGTCCAGGGCTAAGGTTAGGGGAAATGGGAACAACTGTTTTTACAAGGAGCTGCTGCAGGCTACTGAGATGTCTCCATCCCAGCCTGCTGCACCAAGTCCCCAATACACACACACACACACACACACACACACACACCACTCTCTTTACCTTGCTGCTTGCCAGTGGCCACCCAGGTTCACATCCACTCTTGCTCTGCAGGATGGGGTCAAGTGATCAGGCACAAGGGACCCAGCATCCTGAGGTTCTGCAGCCTGCAGGGGTTCACTGTTAATCTGGGACCCAGCAGCTCTGAGGTACTGCAGCCTTTAGGGATCCACTCACTATTAACTTGGTGGCTTTGTGAATTCTGTGGTGGGTAAACAGACTGTAGAGGAGGGAACAATCCATATGCAGGCCTTATGAGGCTTTCAAAGCCTCTGGTCAACAAGAGACACAGGTGCCTGCCTAAGTCTTTGACACCCACTGGGGAAAACTTCAAGAGTTCTATGGTAGGGAGCAGAGGCTGGACCTGTAAATCTCACGGCAAGGGTCTCTTCCTTCTTCAGACCAAGAGCTTGCCAGCCTTCTATCTCACAAGAGGCAAGCTCTACCTGCCTCAGCCCTCATTTGTAGAGGGACACATTCTCACTAAGCTTGTCTTACCTGTGTGATGAATGTCCCGTTCCCAGAAGGACTAAGTATTCTCTGAGCGAAGCCATATCTCGTACGTACCGTGTCTCTGACTCCTCACCCAACTCTCCCTCACCTCTGGCCTCAGTCTCTGCACAGCGAACTCAGGTGCTCAACACACCACCCAACAGTTAATGCACTAAGCAGGTAATCGGCTTCGAATGACATCTGGAGGTTCCTGTTTAGTTACTTTATTAGGGGAACAAGGCATCCTGGTCACAGGAGTCTAGGGCCAGAAGCATCACAAGCTCAAGTCAGTCTGGGCAACTTAGTGAAACTGTCTTAAAAAACAGAGTCGAGGGGCTGGAGAGATGACTCAGCGGTTAAGAGCACTGACTGCTCTTCCAGGGGTCCCGAGTTCAAATCCCAGCAACCACATGGTGGCTCACAACCATCTGTAAAGGATCTGATGCCCTCTTCTGGTGCTGTCTGAAGACAGCTACAGTGTACTTACATTAAATAAATAAATAAATTTTTTAAAAATCTTAAAAAAAAAAAAAAAAAAAGAGTACAGACTGCTATTCCAGAGGTCATGAGTTCAAATCCCAGCAACCACATGGTGGCTCACAACCACCTGTAATGGGATCTAATGTCCTCTTCTGGTGTGTCTGAAGATAGCTACAGTGTAGTCATATATAATAAATAAATACATTTAAAAAATAAAATAAAAAAGAGTAGAGGCTGTAGCCTCTGAGGCAGAGCCCCTGCTTAGAGCCCAGTGAGGCTGAGGGAAGCACTGTTTAGGGGTGGAACACTGGCCTATAAGTGAGGTCGGGGGTGTGGTCAGGGCAGAGCACACCCATCAATCACATGAGTTCAGGTCTGAGTGCTAGAAAACAAACATTGCCAAAACTGCAGCCTGTAAAACAGGCCCGTGGGCTAAGTGCTTCAGGGGTTCTGACAGCTGAGACCCTGAGATGAAAACAAAGATCCAACTCCTGCAAACTGTTCCTGGACCTCCACAGGTACACACATACCCAAGGAAAGGTAGTAAAAATTACTCTCAGAACCCAAACTGGGTTTCAGTGCAGCAAGACTCTGAGATTTGTCCCCAGAACTGTCAAGGAATAAAATGGAAAATAAAGTTTGCAAGTTTGTTACTGTGGCCATACTTGTGGCTTTACTCAGCCCTGTGCAGACACTGCAGGCTGGACACACTATCCCCACCCCCATATCCACTCTGTCATTGGCCAGGACCCCATGGCCTTGCTGCCTAGTGACTAGCAAGAGAGATGACTGGTGAGACTGTGAGCCTTAACTAATGAGGAAATGAGGGCTCACCTCTGTCCCTGAGCACAGGACCTTCAGCTGGAGAGATGGTTCACTGGTTAGCAATACAAACAGCTTTTAAAGAGGAAGGACCTGAATTTCATTTCCCAGCTCTCCTATCAAGTGGCTCACAGCTGTCTACAAGCCCAGCTGCAGGAGCGCTGGCACCCTCTTCTGGCCTGTGTGGATATCTGCACCCCCGTGTACATATCCACACACAGATACACATGGAGATAATTTTTTTTTTTTACTTAATTTATTTTAAAGTGTTTGCAGATGATTTTAAATAGGCCTGTTTTTGTTTTAAGAACGGGCTCCTTATGGGGCACAGGAGAGTTGCTACAGGAAGAGGTTGGCGTGAGGAAGAAAGGGCCTGGAACTTCGGTAGGTAAACCTAAACTTTGCCCTATGGCTGTAGGGAGCCATGGGTGGTGCTGAGCCATGGTGTTGTCCACCAAGGAGAGACTCTGTGGATCTTTAGACTGCGCCTTGGTTCGGGTATCACTTCGTCCCTGAACGGGGAAGATCTCAAGTTCTCATTTCCTGAGTGTAGGGCCTGAAACCCTGCAGAGAACCACAACCCACATCCTGGAGAATGAGCACGTCAGGCATGGCTCTTTAGAATCCTAAGAACCTACTACTCTGTGCCCTTAAGACTCCATTTGAATAAAATGCAAAGCAATTCTTTGGAACTACTGAAGAAATTTACCATATGCTAACACCAGCTTACTGGGAAGGAGCTCAGGCACAGCTGGAATTCAGGACTTCAGATGCCACAGCAGGGGGCTCTGTCTTGCCGGGCTGGTTTCTGGCCATTGGCAGGAGCAACCAGCAGCTCTGCACTCAGCCTTCCAGCCCAGAAAACTAGAGAGGGATGCGCCAGCCCCAATCTAAAAAAGAAACTGAGAGGGCAGGTCTCCTTGTAGCCCAGCCTGGCCTTGAACTCAAAATACAACCGAGGATGACCTTGGACTCCTAAGTTTCCTGCTTCTACTCTCTGAATGCTAGGATGTATGGCAGGTGGGCAGGGATGGAGCCCAGGGCTTCCTGCCAGTCCAACTTGAGCTACAGCTATGACCCTGTTTGTTTGTTTGTTTGTTTTGAGGCATGATCTCACTATGTAATTCTGGCTGACCTAGAACTCTCTACATAGACCAGGTTGGCCTTGAACTCACAGAGATTAAAGGTGTGTGCCACCACACCAGACTGGCCCTATTTGTTTTTTGAATCTTCCAAGGCAGCCCAGACTAGCCAAAACTTGTCATCCTCCTGCCTCAGCCTAGTATGGTTATGTGCGTGCTATCTAACCCAAGGCTTTGAAGGTCCGCTTCGAAGGTCCTTAGCTTGATAGTTTCTTGTAACTAGAGAAAGGGACAGATTCTCCAGGCTCTGGGCTAGGGACCTGTATAACTAGAGGTCATTGTCCTGCCAGCCCCACTTAAACTGTCTGTATGTCCACCCCACCCCGAGGCACAAACATTCAGACTTTCAAACCACACCAGATCCTGTCTTTGTGCCTCGTTGTGGCAGAATGATCTTGAGTCCCAGACTCACTTGAGCTATAAGACTTTTCATCATAAAGAGCTGAAGGCTGGGGATGTGGATGAAGAGCAGCACCCTTGGCACCCATGGGAAAAGCTAGCTGTGTAGCTATACCCCAGTGCTGCGGATGTAGACTCAGGATGGTCCCTGGGGCTTCCTGGTCAACCAGTCTAGCTAAATTAGTGACTCAAAGTACCAGTAAGAGACCCCATTTCAAAATATACTGGGCGGTGGTGGCGAACACCTTTGTCCCAGCACTAGGGAGGAAGAGGCAGGCCAATCTCTTGAGTTGGAGACCAGCTTGGTCTACTGAGTGAGTCTAACAGTGGGAGTCTCAGGACTGCTAGGGGTTTCCACAAAGAAACACTGCCTTGCAAACAAACAAACAACAAAACACAAAAAGAAAAAAAAACCAAAAACTCAAAATATAAGGTGGAGAGAAGTTGGGTGTGGGGCTGGCGTATTACCTCCATGCAGACAAACACGTACACACAAGTCTCTTGTCAGTCAGTGCTGACCTCTTCTGTTGGTCCCAAGCACGGCTTCATGCTATAGGAGCCTCTGGCTATCTGGAGTCATGGCCTCTCACTTCCTCTGTGCTCCTGGGTGAGAGAGACACCTAGGAAGCTGAGCAGACATCATGGGGCCTGGCCCAGAACCCTGACTCTTAGGGCCTTGCAGTAGGAAGTGGGCAGTAGAGGAGAGGAGAGAGAACTCGGAACTGCGGCCAGTTGTGCCAAGGGTGTCACTGGTGAACTCATGAGTTCCCAGTACGTGGGAGCAGGACAGAGAGGGGACTTGAACACATGCCAACCACACAATGGTCCTTTGATTTACCCAGCCCAGGCCAGGGCAGTCCAGTGTGAGGGGTCAGGCCTCGGCCAAGGTCAGCGCTGTCCACCCCCTATACTACCCCTGCAAGCTCCTGGTGAGAACACAGGGTCCTGTGCCCTGCCCCAACCTAGGAGCATCCTTGGGGGACTGCCAGGGACCAGGGCCAAGTCAGTATCCTCCCTCACTGGCACTGGATAGTGAGGGAAAAGATGGCTTCTGCAGTCCGTGGATCTGCTGGGGCTCCACTCTGTGGTACCAAGATAGTTGGGGAAGATGTCATCTGAAGGGGTCTAGAGTGAATGGAAGGATGGGAGAGCGGAGTCTCAGAGAACCCAGTGCCCCCGATAGCACCACCACCCATATTTTCCAGTTATAAATTAATTTATCTGTGTTTTTTGTTTGTTTGTTTGTTTTGGTTTTTCGAGACAGGGTTTCTCTGTATAGCCCTGGCTGTCCTGGAACTCACTCTGTAGACCAGGCTAGCCTCAAACTCAGAAATCTGCCTTTGCCTCACAAGTGCTGGGATTAAAGGCGTGCGCCACCACTGCCCGGCTTATCCGTGTGTTTTTAAAATATACTTATTTTATATGTATGGGTGTTTCAGGGGTATGTCTGTGCATCATGTGTGGGCAGTACCTGAGGAGGCCAGAAGAGGGCGGCAGATCCGCCGCAACTGGTGTTCTATCTAGACAGTTCCATGGGTGCTAGGAACCCCACCCCCCTGGAAGAGCAGCCTGTTAACTGCTGAGGCCTTTATTTATATATTTTGTTGTCTAAATCATGAGCTGTGTAGGTCAGCCTTGGTCACTGGGATTTCCCAATACCATGGCTTGTCCACTAAATATCTCAAATCCATGAGGAAACCCATAGACCCAAGAGTGTTTGAAGGGACAGTGACCTAGCTACTTTGGAGGCCCCCATAGGAGGTTCTGGGTCTAAGAGACAAGACCCCAGACCCATACCAGTATTACCTTCATAGACTGTGGGATATGCTGCCTCAGCCATGGAAATCCCATGGCACCAAAGGTCTATTATCTATGCCAGAAGTTGGGTGTTCGAGCGAAGTGGAGAAAAAGTCAACTCTTCATGTGCCACAGCTAGCTATAGGGTCAAAGGACAACTTGCAGTAGTTGGGTCTCCTACCACATGAGTATCTGCATCCCTAGGACCGAGACATCAGGTGTCCCCTCACATTTGGCCTTATTCCTTTCAGACAAGAGTCTCTCACTGAAGTTGGGACTAGAGTGGCCAGCAAGCCCCAGCAATCCTCCTGTCTCCACCCCAACCTTTCTGGGATTACAGGCGTCCTTGCCCCACATTGGCTTTTTCATGGATGCTGGAGATTTGAACTCAGGTCTTCCTGTCTATGTAGCAATCAGTCTTAACCCCTGAGCCATCCTCTAAACTCGGGGTTTGGCTTGGTTTTTCCTTTTTGAGTCAGAGTCTCAAGTAGCCCAGGCTAGCCTCGAATTCCCTATGCAACTGAAAATGACCTTGAACTCTTGAGAGCTGGAAGGACAGGTGTGTACCATCATGCCGGTGGACTCCAGGGCCCTGTGCATGCTGGGGGAGCACTCTACCCACGGAGCTGGCTACAGACATCCTCAACTTTAACTTGACTCCCTCTGAAGCCCTAGCTAGCCTCAATTTTTTCTTTTTCTTTCTTTTCTTTTCTTTTTTCCTTTTCTTTTGGTTTTCCCAAGACAGTGTTTCTCTGTGTAGCCCTGGCTGTCCTGGAACTCGCTGGCCTCCAACTCAGAAATCCACCTGTCTCTGCCTCCCGAGTGCTGGGATTAAAGGCATGCGCCACCACTGCCTGGCTCAAACTCACAGCAGTTGTCCTGCTTTAGCCTCCCAAAGGCTAGAATGGTAGGTATGAGTCTTTAAACAGTTTACATGGGGACACCCTTTGCAACCGTGGGTACTGTCAGGGTGAAGGTCAGGCGGGAGACTAAAGAGACCAGATGGCAACCTCAATGTCACCCTTAGCCCAGGTGGGGCCTCTCACCTGCACCCTAGAGATCCCCAAAGGAACACTAGACACCTGGAGGTGTCCACCTCCCAGAACATGCCCTCCGGGCCACAGTTTGTGACCTGACCCCATTGTGGACTGTTCTTCCTAGACAACTGTCTGGTTCCCAGATGGGACATGGCCTGCCCCCGGTGGCCACCCCCGCGCAGGCCCGGGCCCTGCGCCTCGGGGACACGTCCATCCCGCTGCGCCCCGCCCCGCCCGCCGCCGGCCCCGCCCGCCCTGGGCTTTTATAGGCCGAGGCGTCTGCACTCTCTGAGTCCCCGCTGCTGCACAACACTCGCCATGCGTCCTGGGGCACTGTGGCCGCTGCTCTGGGGAGCCCTGGTCTGGGCGGTGGGATCCGTGGGCGCCTTGATGGGCTCGGGGGATTCTGTGCCCGGTAAGTGGGGCTGGGCGGAAGGGGCGGACGAGCGGGCCACCCACGTGGCCTGAGGAATGCGGCAGGGGGATGTCTGGAGTGTGCTCTGGCTGGGTGGGCGAATGCGGGGCTCCACGCCTCCAGCCTCAAAAGAGGACTGACATTTATTTATTGAGCTCTTACTGTTTACGTGCTCTCCCAGGAGTCCACAGAACAGCCAAAGCTTGTGGGTACTTTTTCCTCCCCGTTTTCAGGATGGGTAAACTGAGGCTCAGGGTCATGAACCTTTCAAGTGACATTGTAGGTGGCTCCTTAGGCCCTAGAGAGACATCTCTGGGTGACTGGATGTGCTAATGCCACTTAGGCAGAGGGTTTCAGGATTCTCTAGATGAAATGTCTCAGGTGGAATGGTATACCTGCATCTGGCTGGGAGAGCTCCAGCCTCAGTATCCCTTTTTGTAAAGCCTTTGCTGAGGTGCTGGGACCCAGTTCGTGGAAGGCATTTGGCAGTGTCTCTTGAGCAAGAATGAGTTCTGATGGGAGGTGGGTGTGCAGCTGTCCTCATTTAAGGTTGAAGAAAGCCGAAGGTTCTGTGTTCTAGCCCCTGCCAGCCCGGCAGGGCTGCTGGCCTCCAAGGGAGCCAAGCCCCCTCCCCTAGGGCTAGGGCCGCGTCCCCCATCCCTGTCCCAGGGGAGTGAGCTCACGCAGAGGGAATGTTCCCCAGTTGGAGTGAGTAAGAGGCGGGTCAGGCCGGGGGGGGGGGGAGGAAGGGGGGGCTCGGCTGTCCTGGGCACTGTCTAGACAGAGGGCAGAGGCGGGAAGCCAGTGCAGGCCCACAGACCCTCACATGCGGAGTGCCTGGCATTTGAAGGGGCTGGGCAGGGTGCCAGTTCTCAGGCCTGGAGGCCAGGCGGGAGTTGGTGGTGGAGCACTGGGGTGCGGCTCAGAGAAGAAGGGTTCCCTACACAGAAGAGCTCAGGCCACAACCGTGGCTTTCTGCCCCTTCTTCCTGTACAGGGGTACAGGGCATTCATGATGGCTGTGGACATCGTTGAATTGGTCGGGGCATTAGATCTGGGGTGTTGGGGATTGGTTAGGAGTTTGCTCCACAAAGACTATGCATATGAGATCATTCTTAGGTAGAGATGGGATCTGGAACCTCCCTCCTCCTCCTCTTTCTGAATAGGTGGTGTCTGCTGGCTCCAGCAGGGCAGAGAGGCCACCTGCAGTCTGGTGCTGAAAACACATGTCAGCCAGGAGGAGTGCTGTGCTTCTGGCAATATCAACACAGCCTGGTCCAACTTCACCCACCCAGGCAATAAAATCAACCTGCTAAGATTCCTGGGCCTCGTCCACTGCCTCCCCTGCAAAGGTGAAGCCATGGGGGCTCCTGATGGTGGACAAGACCCAGAGTGAATAGGGCACTGGGGAGGGGACTCTTCCCTCAAAGAGGGGTCATGGATGCCCTGGGGCCCACAGCTTGAGGAGGCTCTGAGAAGCCCCCTGGTTTGATCATGTAAAGCCCCTAGTCTGAGTCCTACCTCACCTGGTGGGAAGGAACTTAGCCTTAAATTCTGACCTGGCACCCAGGCTATGTCCCCACTGTTACCTTCATGGAGCTCTGAGTACCACCCATTTTACATAGCTAATATGCCTAAGGTATCTGTGCTTTATACTGAGCATGCCACCTGCATCCCTGCTGAGATGAATGAGTCCAGGCGCCCTCTGCCTTGGAGGAAGCATTGACAGAGGGTACCCTGGCCTCTCTGCTCAGGACTGAATCAGCAGGCACACAGAGAAAGTGATGGGGAGGATTTGGAGGGAGCAGGTGTGAGATCTAGGGTTTGGGTGATAATTAGGAGTTTGCTGAGTGGAGCCAATAAGGAAGAGTGCACTAGGTCTAGGGTTAGTCTCTAGGGGGTTGGCAGCTTATCCAGGAGGAAGCTAGGTAGGGCTGCAGACCTAAGGCCAAGCCCAGGAGCCTGCATTGGCCTCAGGGATAGGATTAATCTCAGATCAGCCTGACTGTGTAGTCAGAACTCCCCTCCTCCAGACCCCACCTCTAGCTTCTGGGAAGAGGAGGTATTTCAAGAAATGCTCGTCCTGGGCTTGATGGCCCTCCCAGCCTCCTCTGACCCTGGGGACTGGGGATGGGAATTTGCCCCCCTCCCTTTTCTTTCTTTGATTTCCTAAAGCTGGTTAGAGGGTCAGTTCCAGATGTATGGTGGGTAGGTCATGTGGAGGTATGCAGGTGTAACCCTGTAATGTGGGTCTCCCCAGCTCCTGAACAACCAAGAGTTCAAGGCCAGCCCTGGCTACAAAGCAAGTTTGAGCAGCCTAGCTACTCAAGGCTACTTGAGACCATCTCAAAAGAACAAAACGAAGAGTGTGTAGCTAGGTGGAAAACCCAACACAAGATTCTGTCTAGGCAAGCTGCAGTTTCCCCACCTGAGACTTAAGGATGTGCTGGATGAACCCCTCCCCCATGCCTCTTTGGGGAGATCCTAGTGGAAACCGGCAATGCACATGCACCCAGTAATTATGCATCACGGTGCTCCTGGACGCCAGTGACACATGGGAACCCCACTCGTGTATGCTGTGTCCTCAGATTCCTGCGACGGAGTGGAGTGTGGCCCCGGCAAGGCGTGCCGCATGTTGGGGGGCCGTCCACATTGCGAGTGCGTGCCCAACTGCGAGGGGCTTCCCGCGGGCTTCCAGGTCTGCGGCTCTGATGGCGCCACCTACCAGGACGAATGCGAACTGCGCGCCGCGCGCTGTCGCGGACATCCAGACCTGCGCGTCATGTATCGCGGCCCCTGCCAAAGTAAGTGCAGTGGCCGTGGAGGGGCGGGGCTAGGGAAGAGGAGGACAGGGAGGCACCTCAAGAATGGGAAAGGCGGAGCCTAGGAAAAGATGGGGCAAACAGAGGGGCGGAGTCTAGAGAGGGCGGGGCCTAGCAAAGGCAAGACAGAGGTAAGGCCGGCTGAGGGGCGGGGCCTAGGGGAAGGTGTGACCATGCAGGGGCGGGGTCTGGAGTAGAGGGGCCTGGGATGAGATGGACCTACTCAAGGGCAATGCCTGGAAGAGGGCGGGGCCTGAACAGAGGCTAGGCCAGAAGTTGCTAAGTGGGCTCTATCCTGTTGCTGCCCTAGTCCACACCTAGCCTGAAGAAGGGGCGGGGCCGCGCTGGCTGCACTTTATGGACACTACTCGTTGCTAATGTTAGGGGGCAGGGCCTGAGGGAGGGGCAGAGCTATGCAAAACTGTGAGTCAGGTCAGGTGCTCACCAAAGACAGCAAGCTGCAAAGATCGAGCTCGACCTTCCCCCCTCACCCCCCCTCCCCAGTTTAGCGCCAACTCTCGGGCGTGTCCAGGAGCAGGGCTGTGCGCGGCAGGGTGTGCCCTGCAGGCCAAGCGTGCCCTTACAAGTGCTGACGCTCAGGAGAAGCTGTGCAGTCAGGGGAAGAGGCTTGTGATGGATTGTAGGGGGAGGGGTAGAATGTGGGTGTAGCCATGAAGGCAACCTGATGGGTGGAGCTTGGTAGAATGGGGCAGGGATTGACAACTGGGTGAGGCTGTCATTCTGGGGGCGGAACTTCTCTCTGAAGGGCAGGGCTTAACAGTTAAGGGAGCTTGTATTCTGGGGCGGAGCTTAACAGAGGTGAGTGGTGCTTGCGTTCTAGTGGATGGATCTTGACAGCAGGGTGGGTCTAGTGTCCCAGGGCGTGGCTCGAAGGCTTTCAGGTGGAGTCCTTGTCTGAGGGTAGCTGGACTCACAGGGAGGAGACACCATCCTGCACCTGACCCGCTTTCTCTTGGGCCTTCAGAGTCGTGCGCTCAGGTAGTGTGCCCGCGCCCCCAGTCGTGCCTTGTGGATCAGACCGGCAGCGCACACTGCGTGGTGTGTCGCGCTGCGCCCTGCCCAGTACCTTCTAACCCCGGTCAAGAACTCTGTGGCAACAACAACGTTACTTACATCTCGTCGTGTCACCTGCGCCAGGCCACTTGCTTCCTGGGCCGCTCCATTGGGGTTCGGCACCCAGGCATCTGCACAGGTGAGAGACGAGGGTGGGTCTGGGCATCTGGTCCACCAAGGGTCGATGTGTCATGCTTACTCTCACCTCCATCCCTGTAGGTGGTCCCAAAGTACCAGCAGAGGAGGAAGAGAACTTCGTGTGAGCTGCAGCCACTGGGCCTGGCATTTGAGGCCGTCCCGATTTTATTTATTGTTACAGAAAAAATTCTAATTTATGTCACATGAACATTCCCCGAACCTGGCCTGGAACCACTTGGGATCCCCTAGGATCCTGAGCATGTATCACAAGGACTGAAGGAAGATTTTATATAAGAGCTGGTATGTGCCATCACCAGGTACTGGGATCAAAGTTAGAACCCTAGACAACTGCTGCCCATGGAGGGCAGCTTCGTGGAAATCCCCTGCTTTGATCTCCCCACCTGCTTTCTAGGCTGGAGCTGTCTCAGGGCACAGCCAATAGTAGTGTGTCCACCTCAATTGGTGTTTGCATATGGCAGCCTCAGACCAAAGCAGGCAGCATCGGGTCAGAGAAACACTGGGTTCATTCTTGTTCAGTTCACTCAGGGTAGGCCCTGGCAGAAACATTGAACTCTGGCTGACTCGAAGGCGCAGGACCGCCAATGAACACCAGGATTCACTGTGCCCAGAGCACCCAGAGTCACTCTAGCACCTACTGCCCTATCCCTGGACACCCACATTAGCTTTTACCCAGTTCCCAACCACTCATTACCAAGCCCAGCCACTGCAGGTGGTGACACCAGCCAGATGCTGTTTGGGGCAGGACTGTATTACTGCTTGCCCTTCACCCTGACAGCTGCTGCTGAAAATTACCCACATATGCCTTCAAGGAAGCCAGAAGGGGGAGCTGTAGATCAGAAGGCAGAGTGCTTTTCTAGCTTCACAAGGCCCAAGCTCCATCCCCAGCACCACAGAAAACAGACATGTGGGCTCAGGCCTGTCATCCCAGCACTTGGAAAGTAGAGACAAGGGAATCAGGAGTTCAAGTTCATCCTTGGCCACACACACTGTGAGTTCAAGGCCAGCCTGGGCTATATGAGACCTTATCTTTTAAAAAAAAGAAGATGTAAAAAGGAAGACATGATGTCAGCCCACAACAGAAGATAAAAGGTGCACAGCCTCCAGTCTGGGGACAAGGAGTTCCCAAGGTCTTTCTTACCACCCTCCATTTCTCAGCTGTGCCTTTCTTGTAATGTCCCCAAAAGTGTCCTTCGCAGGGAGCATGTTGGCCTCTCCTACCCTGGAGTTCTGCCTCACCAAGGAAATAAAAGGCAATAGAGACCATCATGTGTGGCCAGCCTCTGCCTGCCTCCTTCCTCTGAACCTGGGACTAGAGTGGAGCATGGGACCATCCAGAAAAGCTTTCAGAGACACGTGACACATGTTCAAGAATTCCTGGGAAGCATGGAGGCAAGTGGACAGGAAAGAGAGGAAGTACACCCTCTCGGGTCCTGGAGGTATAGGGTCAAGAGGGCCCTAAGATGGCAACTTGTCCAGGGCTCAGGAGTAAAGGCTTGAATTCAAACCAGGAGGAACGATGATCGATATGACGATTGCTTGCTGAGCCTAGGACGCCCGGAGTGCTGTTACAACGTTTCGTTTTTGTCCTCACTACATATATTAGTCCCTGTCTGTGTGTTAGTGGAGTTAGTCACGATCCATAAGGGGATAGAGCAGGTGCAAAGGCCCAGGAGCCACCCAGAATGGGAACTTCAGGAGGGGCAACATAGTGGGCCTTGGTTCCAAGGGTGACTGTGGGTTAAGGGGGCTCCTGGAGTTGACCACATATCAAGCCATAAGCCATGTATCTAGTTAGTCAACCTTCAGTACAGCTGTTCACTTAGGATGAATGCCTGTAGCCCAAGACCCAAGTTCTCAGGGTTTAGGGCCAAGCCATGGAATATTCCAGACGTGAGCCAGTGGAGACAGGTTGCCATTCATCTCTGCCCCAATAGAGAGCTGAGATTCAAACAGCCCTCAGAGCAGCCAATAGAACCAGGGGATGAACTTGCCCGAACCACATCCCAGATCCAGGTCACAAACGCTGACACTTGAGTGTAGACATCCGGGGTCTTGGGGTCACCACACCAGAGGCCTGAGAAAGACACAAGGCCATGGGCCCATCTTCCACAGACCAAGGGCCCCCAAAGTCTGCCTGGAGTGAAAAAAGTTTGAGGTTAAGAGTTGTTCTTGGGGTCTTGTGTCCCCTAAAAGGTTCTCTTACAAGCAGACAGGTCTGTGGTCTTTGAGCAATGTGCAGCCTACGTAGCTGTGTGCAACAGCCTTCTGGTGTGTCTCCCCAAGAAGCTGAAGTTTTTCTTAGGTCTCAGCTCCTAGGCTGTACTTTTAGTTCCTCAGTATTCTGCCTAAAAGCCCCAACTCACTGACTCTCACTGCCATAATTGCTATGTAGAAATTGCTGTGTCATCTTTTAGGAGCCCAGGCCTGTGAGAGATATCTGTTTGCGCCCCCTACTGGACGTGCCTCGTATGTTTAGACATACATCTCCAGGGCATTTTTTGTGCAGGATACAGGCTACAGAAATGAAAGTAACTCTGTATGACTCTCAATCACCCCTCACTTTCCTGGGCCTCAATTTCTCCATCCAATCCAACATTAATGGGACTCAGTTCTCAAAGGTAGCATACTAGCATACTTCCAACTATGACTCCTTTTGTGGGCCTTGGCTTCCCCATATGGCAAGCAAGTGTGATGTGGAATCATACCAAGCAGAAACCACGCCACCGGCGGTCCCTACTGTGGGTGCAGAGCATGGCAGGACTCAGCTGCCCTTGCCAGGAGCTGTTGCAGACACTCAGGTCCAGTATGCGCACCTCGACTTCCATCAGCTCAGATGGAGGCTCCTCAAAGTCAGATACAAAGCCTCAGCCCGATACACTCAGCAACTCGTGCCCACCACAGGTGGCTTAGCATCTCTCCAGCAATCTTAAGAGCCTCACAGCTGGGCCCAGGACGGCAGAGCCATTCAGCTGCAGGAAGAATGCTAGATTCAGTGCCACCCACTCTCACACCTGACTCATCAACCCTCTCCTACCTTAGTGTCCCTATAGTGTCAAGAATCAGTAACAGCTGTGGTCCACCTGCCATCAGACTCTGGCTCTAACCACACCTGGCAGCTCCATCATGGACCAGGGATATGGCCTTCCACCTCATCTCTCAGCATCCTCCCGATTCTCAGCCCTCCATAACTCCCATCACCCATTGGGGTGAAGGCTCCTGGCCCACCGGTGATTCTAGCCCCCTTGACAGTTTCCTGGCTGGAGTACCTTCCCATTCAGCCTCAGTTTAGACATCACTTCCTTCAGGAGGCCTCCCAAACTCCAAAGTGCAAATAGACACCTTGGACCCCTGTGCACCCAGTTAGCTGTGTGGCTTTGCCAGGTGGCTGCCTGGGGCCTCAGCCGGGTCTCTTGCCACTTAGCTGGAGGTTGTGGAAAAAATGACCAGACCCAGAGAAAGGACCAGCACATCTCGATGCACCTCTACCTCAGTTCCCCCATTTCCCAGCCTGAGTTTCTTCACATGTACTGGCAGTCAGGTGACTCTAAGGAGTCCCACCCCCGGCCTCATTCTCCCCCTTTTTGTCCTAAAAAACCACCACACCCTGACACCTACAGTCCTTGGAGGACTTGCAAAGGTGCTTGCAGGCCAGCTCTGAGACAGATGCACCCTGAGAAAGAGAACCCAAGGGTTCTTGGGTTTGGTGGAAGCCATGTAGGGTTCAGGATGGTAGAGATTTATGACAGGATCCAGGGGCTCCAGGCTCTACCAGTCACTGTCAAGCTATTCAGGGACCTCAGGTATGGACTCCAAGCAGAGAAGGGTCCAGGCTGGTTGTGGTGACATTTGGGAGGCAGACTTGGGCAGATCTCTGCGAGTTTGAGTCCAGCCTGGTCTATATAGTGTTTCAGGATAGCCAGGGCTGCATAGTGAGACCCTGTCTCAAAAAGGAAAAAAAAAAAAAAAAAAAAAAGGAAAGGAAAGATTTCAGCCCCAGCCCCAGAAGTAAATTAAATTAATAAACTCAGAAATTAGATGGGCCCTGATCTACCAATCACCCTCCTGCAGCTCAGCTCACCCTTAGCAGGCAGATATCATTGGCCTGTGTGGCAGGCTGGAAATGAGGGTGGCTGAAAGCAGCTGTAATGCTAAACACCTGTTGTGTGGGCTCTGGGGTGAGCAGTGCATGGGCCCCAAGCACCACCAGGCCAGTGGAGGGGGTCCCTGCAGGCAAACAAGAAGAGATCAAGACTGCCCTGAAGTTATGAGTTCAAACAACCCCACCATCTCCAGGCAACCTCCAGTCCTTACCATAGTAACTTCCAGAATTATAAGAATACGCTTAAATTGAACACAATACAACCTTATTTGTTATAATTCTTAATTCCATAATACTATTTTGTAGTACTGAGTATAAAACTAAAAACCTCTCAGGCTAGAGAGATGGCTCAGCAGTTAAGAGCACTGACTGCTTTTCCAGAGGTCCTGAGTTCAATTCCCACAACCACACACCTGTAACAGGATATGATGCCCTCTTCTGGTGTGTCTGAAGAGAGCAACAGTGTACTTACATACATTAAATAAATAAATCTTTTTTTAATACTTTATTTACATTTCAAATGTTATCCCCTTTCCAGGTATCCCCTTTGGAAACCCCCTATCCCATCCCTCCTCCCCCTAAAAAAAAACCAACCTGAAAACCTCAGTCTTCTCACCTCACCAAGCAAGCCCTCTACCTGACTACGCCCCCAGCCCCTCACTGGGGGATTCTAGGCAGGGGCAACACCCCCAGACTCAGGAATCTATGTGGGGCTCCATCCCTGAGCCATGCTCTAGTTAGGGGCTCTACTATTCAACTATAATCCTACAACTATCTGTCTGTCTGTCTATCAATCTATCCAGCTACTTATTTGTTGAGACATGGTTCCAGACTATAGCTAAAACAGTTTAAATTCTCATTCCTTCTGACTCAGCCTTCTGGCTGCCACTGCCGCTCCCTACAGTTAATGTGAGTCCAAACAGTAGCACACTTTGCTTGTCTGAAGATGATCATAGTTATTATATTTGATTGTTATCAACAGAAGTGCTTGGGGCGGGGTGAGGAGTTAGTCCTGTCAGTGTCACATCCTGGCTTTCTGATGGCTTTAAGTTTATCCCTCAGTGGTCCCAGCATGTCACCTGTTTGAAGCAATGGGCAGCTGACACTACCCAATGGGCATGGAACAGGAAGCCTCCACAATGGTGATGGCCCTCGAAGCTCACAGAGGCCATGTAGGGTCGGGAATGTGGCATCACCTCATGGCCTCCAACAATGTAGGATCCGAAGCAACCTGGGGGAGGTGGGGCAATGTGAGAGACAAGGACATGTAGATCAAGGCCAACGGAAAACAACCCTAGAAGGGAGTAGGAGTGGAGACTAGGCTGAGAGGAAGGCCCCCAGGAAGCAGAGACAGGAGGATCTCTGTGAGTTCAAAGTCAGCCTGGTCTACATGGAGAGTTACAGGTCAGCCAGAGCTACATGGTGAGACCTTGCCTAAGTTTGTGTGTGTGTGTGTGTGTGAGAGAGAGAGAGAGAGAGAGAGAGACAGCAGACAGACAGACAGAGAGTAGAACACTCATCTAACATTCATAAAGCCCTAGGTACCCTCAGCACCGCATAAGGTAGGTGTGGCAGTGCACGCCTGTGATTTCAGAACTCTGGAAGTGGAGGCAGGAGGATCGGGAATTCAAGGTCATTCCCCTTTTCAGCTGCACAGCTATTTCAAGGTGCCTGGATCACAAGAAACCCTAGTTTCATTATGGATGGAGGGGGTCAGGTGGTGGTGCACACACCTTTAATCCCAGTGCTTGGGAGGCAAAAGCCGGCAGATCTCCGTGAGTTAAAGGCCAGCCTAATCTACAGAGTGAGTTCCAGTACAGCCAGGGCTACACAGAGAAACCCTGTCTTGAAGCAAACAGGTAGACAGACAGACATACATGGATAGATAGACTTTGGGCCAGTGAAATGGCTCAGTAGGTAAAGGCACTTGCTACCAAGCTTGACGACCTGAGTTCAATCCCAGGGACCCACATGGTAGAAGGACAACAGACCTTATACCCCTGCAAGTTTTCCACTGGTTGTGACAAGCACTGTAGACATGTACCCTCTCAAAAAAAAATAAATGAAAATAAATAAATATAACTTTTTAAAAAATTAAGAAGCTTGAAGAAATGGTCTGTTATTTAAAACCCCTGGCTGGTTTTACTGAGGATTTAGATTCTAATCCCAGCATCTACATGGTTGTTCCAACCAACTGTCAATTCCAGGGGATCAGATGCCATCTTCTGATCTCTCCAGGCACTGCATGCGTGCAGACATATAGGCAAAATACTAATACACACAAACCCAAAACTAAACCAAGACAAAAGAGAGCAAGGAAACCCAGACTCCCCCACCTTGTACCTGAGGTGGCTGAGATCCCTGCTGGCTGCCAACCCACAGCCCCTGTTTCGGCAGTTAGGGTGCATGTGGGTCCTGTTTGGGAGCCAGGTCACCT
Source organism: Rhynchomys soricoides (assembly GCA_019843965.1). Taxonomy (NCBI): domain Eukaryota; kingdom Metazoa; phylum Chordata; class Mammalia; order Rodentia; family Muridae; genus Rhynchomys; species Rhynchomys soricoides. Next base: position 667,206 of record JADRCH010000152.1, read on the forward strand.
TGGGTAGGGTCTAAGGGCCATTTTGGGGTTCTCACCAGGGAGCCACATGAGCTGGGTCAGGGCAGCTAGCAAGGTCAGCATCAGGCAGTCCCTGCCTCCTCCTGTCACAGGTACCATGGCTATGGAGGATAGCATCTTTCTGCCAAGGTCAGCAGGTGCAGGGGGCAGGCTTACCCAACGGTTCCACACAGAAAGTTGTTCTGGGGCTGTGGTCTGTGGTCAGAAGGTGGAGCAGGCACTTATGGGGATGAGGGAAGGATTTGACTGTTCCTTGTCCCCAAGTGTGCTGCTCATGAATACCCAGAAGCTTAGAACAGAGATCAGTTTGTGAGTTCAACTCCCCCCCCCCCCCACTAGATTATCTGGCCCCTGCCAGGCTGAACAGTCAGGTGCTACTGCCCCTCAGATCTTCTCAGGGTAAAATCATCCTAGAAGCACAAACTCTGCATATCTGTCTGCCCTGGCCAGGTAGCCCTGGAGCAAGCACCTTAACCCTTGACCTCAGTTTCCTCTTCATGAACCTTAGGTCAGTGAGGACAATAAAGCTAGTCCTTTGGGGAGGGCTCTGAGTTTGGCTGCCTTGGTGCATTTTTTGTTCGTTTGTTTGTTTGTTTTTTGAGACAGGGTTTCTCTGTGTAGCCCTGGCTGTTCTGGAACTCACTCTGTAGACCAGGCTGGCCTCGAACTCAGAAATCCGCCTGTCTCTGCCTCCTGAGTGCTGGGATTAAAGGCGTGAGCTGCCCCTGCCCTGCATTTATTGAGCTCCTACTGTGTAGCACACTTCCTTGGAAGAGATGGGGACAGAGCAGAGAGTGACCCTAAGGTCTGGAGTCCAGAGACTACCCATCATGTTATGTGCTGGTCTTAGGTTTCCTCATGGTGGGGACCTTTGGGAAAGAAAGTTCAGTTATCCTCTCATGTAGCCCAGGCTGGCCTCTAATTGAATATGCACCTTGAACTAGCTATCCAGCTGAAAATGGCCTTGAACTCCTCCTGCCTCTCCTGCCTCTACCTTCCAAGAGCTAAGACCACAGGTGTTGGCTACCATGGACCCACAAAAGGTGGGAACTTAAGCTTTCCCTAGGTTGTGGGATGGAGTGCAGAGCACACACTGGCTGGGCTTACACCGGTCCATGTTTGTTAGCCAGTGATGCAGCTTTAAGTCTGCTTCAGGCTGTGCCACAGTTGGCCTGTAGGACCCACCCCAGGCCAGTGCAAATGTTGGGTGTTTAGGAGCAGGGAGGGGACAGGTGAGCCTGGATGAACTCAGGGTACACAATGGTGATCATGCTGTGAGGTCCCCAGACAGCTCAGGGAGAAGGGAGGGCTCAGGGTCAGCAAGGCCATCCTGAAGGAGAAGGCACTGTTGCCTTTGCAACAACCTCCCAAGAAGGTCATTCTATCCCTCTCTGAGGATGAAGGATGAAGCTCTGTACCATAGGCCTTGGAGGGAGCCTCAGGAACAGTGTGCTGGGAGCCAGGGCTCAGGAAGGTGGTAGTGACCAGACAACAGTATGAGGGGGGAGGAAGAGACCCCAGATAAAGAGGAATACAGAGAGACAAGAGACAGGGAGAGACAGAGAGAGACAGAGACAGAGAAAGAAAAGAGAGCAACACGGCTTAGTGGTTAAGAGCACTGACTGCTCTATCAGAGGTCCTAAGTTCAATTCTCAGCAACCACATGGTGGCTCACAACCATCTGTAATGGGATCTGATGCCCTCTTCTGGTGTGTCTGGTACTCACATAAATAAAAATAAAATAAATCTAAAAAGAAAGAAAAGAGAGTAACAGAACCAGATGGAGGGGAAGAGAGAGAGACAGAGATGGAGGGGAAGAGAGAGAGACAGAGACAAGGATAGAAAGAAAGCCAAGCCTGGTGGTGATGCACACCTTTAATCCCAGCTCTCTGGAGACACTCAGATGGGTCTCTGAGTTTAATGCCAGCCTGCTTTACAGAGTGAGTCCTCCCCTCCCCCCCCAAAAAAAAAGCAGAAAGAGGGTCTGGGAAGATGGCTCAGCTGTTAAGAGCACTAGCTGCTCTTCCAAAGGACCGGGGTATGGTTAATAGCACTGACAAAGTGGCTCCAGTTGCAGTGGATCTGTTGCCCCCTTCTGGCACCTGTGAGTACTGCATGCATGTGGTACATAACACACAGGAAAACACTCATAAAATAACAAATAAATTATATTAGAGTCAAAAAAAGAGATAAAGACAGCTATATAAAGAGACAGAGTGAAGGAAAGTCCATGGCAATGACAACAACATAGTGGAATGGTGTGTGAAGCAGGGTGGGTGTAGTGGTGCACGCCTTTGGTCCCCGCACTGAGGCAGAAGCAGGCAAATCTCTGTGAGTTCAAGGCCAACCAGGTCTACAGAGTGAGTTCCAGGACAGCCAGGGCTACACAGAAAAACTGTCTCGGGGAAAAAAAAATTACACAGCAAGTGAGGGAAAAGTTCAGGCTGCAAACTCGGGAGCCCTGTTGCTTCTCCATTTCCTTCCGCTTCGGTGGACAGTTGTGAAACCATCTTGTGCTCACCTCAACTGCCAACTGCCAAGCTCACAGCAGCCCACAGGACCCTGGACTGGCTTGAGAAACCCAGGAAGGTCTTCCATCTTTGTTCTGGGGCATCTGGGAACCCTGTGACATATTAATTAATTTACTAATTGATTGGATTTTGTGTTTTTGAGACACTATGTGTATATAGAGACCTAGTGAAGGAACATCAGGGGCTCTGACAATGAGAGAGGAGTGGTGTGTGAGGCTTGTACACACCCCCAGCTCACTGACCAGGACGATGCTTCTCCATTTCCTCCCGCTCCCCTGGATGTGGCTCTCTTTTCTTAGACAAGGACTCTTGTGGCCAGGTTGCCCTCAAACTCACTATGTAGCCAAGGATAACCTTGAACCTTGATCCTCCACTTCCTGGATACTGAGATGACAGATTTGTAGAGCCACATTGGCTTACTTCGGGTTTGTCTGTTTTAACTTTTAAAATACATATAAATGCACATACACGTATCTTGGTCTCACCATGTAGTCCAGGTGGGCCTGGCACTTGTGATGACCTTCCTCCCTTAGGACAAGGAGAAATGGCGTGTGTCACCATGCTCAACTCCAGCATTTCTTACTTTTTTTAGTATTTTATATTGCATGTATGCATGTTTCTGTGTTTGGGTGTGAGTCCATGAGTGTGAGGCTAGAGAGCAGCCTCAGCTGGCCTTCCCTACCATCTTTCCCTGGCTCCAAACTTGCCAATTTGACTAGGATGGATGGCCAGGGAGCCCTAGATTCCTCTGGTCTCCACTTCCCTGGTGTTGAGCTTACAGACGCGCCACCATGTGTGTAGGGATTAAACTCAGACCCACGTGCTTGCATGGAAAGCACTTCAAATCTTAACTCACTTGTTTAGGAGACAAAAGACAGAGTCCTGAGTTCCCAGTGCACGCAGTAAGAACTCAATAATTCTCGTTAGACTGAAAAGGACAATGACCCAGGAACAGCAAAGACACCAGCTGTCAGTCCTTGCAACACAAATCACCTGGCCAACAACGTTGACAATGTTTACTATCTGGCCTTTTATCTGAAAAGTTCACCTGACCCTCAGTGTGTCCAGGTGAGATGACTCAGTTAATCCTCCAGCAGTCTGAGGAGGTGGGATACCCAGATAGGCGGAAAGGCTGAGAAACAAATAGAAATTACGAATTGCTACACTGGTGAGCCCAGATCCAAACCCAGGGAAGATAGACAGGTGTGGTGGTGCGGGCCTGGCTGAAGCAGATGGTATTTCTGTGAGTTTCAGGCCAGCCTAGCCCACCTAGTAGTCTACATAGTTTCAAAAGAAAACAAAAGGAAGGTGGGTGGCCCGGTGGGAGGAAGGCAGGAGGATGTCCTGGGACCTCCAAATGCATACAAAGTGAACACACAGTCTACAAAGCTAAACCAAAGGACTCTATCACAGAAGCGAGTTTTATGACTCACTCTCCCTGCTCTGCCCCAAGGCCTAGTGAGTGTCTAGGGCCAAGGGGCTGCAGTCCAGGCAGAAACACGGGAAGTCACATGGTACACCCTCTGGGGGAGACAGGCCGTATGTCTTTCTTACTGTGACTCTCCAGAGCACTGGGGACAAAGTCTAAGTTCACCCAATGCCCCTTTGCTCAGTCTGGCAGCATCATAGGGCTGACTAAACTCCTGAGTTCAATAGACCATATCCAGCCATTAGCCCAGGCTGGGCCTCCTGCGGGAGTTGAGCCCCTCAACAGCTGCTGCTGTGGCTCTCCAGTGGTTCGGGGGGGCCCTGAACTGTATCTGGACTCCTTTTATCCCATGGAGAACTCAGGGTGACTGGGTCCGGGATCTCCGCGACGCTTTGGGGTGTAGCTGCGCGGTGCGGGGCGTCTGCAGCCGGCAGGAGGCGCGCGCGGACGCGCGGGGTGCAGGGAGCGCGCAGAGGCGGCGCGCACACGAGCCCACCCGGCCGCGCCCGGACAATACCCGGCGCGCTGGGGACGATGCCCGCCCCGGTGCCGCCCCCGCGCCGCACAGCTCCGGCCGCCAGGCCCTAGAGTCGGCCCTGCCCCGCGCTGCACCGCCCACGGACCTCGCGGGAGATGGAGTGAGTACCCGGCTGCGCGCACTCTGCCGCCCCAGGCCCCCAACGGGGAACTCGGAGGCGACGCGGGGAGACCAGCTGCAAAGGGGAAGGATCGAGCTGGGCCGCGCGCTCCAAGGCCTGGTCCCCAATCAAGCTGAAGGGGGGGGGCAACCTGGGTTGCACCCACACATCTCTTGCAGGATGCAAAGGAGAGGCCCACGCGCGCGCACGACCCTTTATCCAAGCTGGGCCACCTGTGGGTGGGCGTCCCCCCACCCCCAGAGCCTGCGGGACTTCGGTAGTAATGGGACCCTTCCTCAAGAGGCAGGATGCTCCCCGCTTCCCCTCCCCCAGCTTCGGCTTGCTGCTCCTGGCGCTTCTGTCGGTCCCTCCTGCTCTCTGCTCTCCTCGTGGCCTCCTCTGGGTCCGCAGCCTCTTGACCAAACCAATACCGACCCCTTAGATGTCCTGAGTTGCCACTGGCTGGAGAGGTAGATTTCCGTAGAGAACTAGGCGGGCGGTTCCCTGTCAGAAGCTTTAATCTGATCTCCCCTTTTCCCTCTAAGAGTGTCCCCTCCCCCTTCCCAGAAAAAGCGGGGACCAGATGGTGTGACTCAAAGGAGTGGCTGGTTGAGGTTGAAAATGATGGTGGAACCCAGTCCCCAAACCTAGTCTGAGTGAGCTGGGGTCTGTTTGTGTGGTTCTGAGAAGCGATGGGCAGCGGAAGATTTCATCCGCAGATGGGGCCATTCAGGCATGCAGCAGCTCTGGGCAATGTGAGGGTGTCCCCCAACCCCCTTACTCCCACAGGTGGGAAGGATAGGTGGTCGAGGGGTGCTTGACAGGCATGGTGATAGGAAAACATCTCCTAGGTCACAAATCTGCCTGCTTGATGTCTTAGGGCATCCCACACAGGGAGCCTGTCCTTACCCCAGCCAGGGCTGGGACAGAGCAGTCTGGCCAGCCCAGCTTGCCTGGTGACCGCTCCCCCTGCCCTTCCCTCTCTGGGTGTGTTTTATGCAAGAAAACTTTCCTCTTGGGATTAACCCGTGACCCGCCACACCCTCCGATGGGTGGGAGCTGTTACATCCTTCCCTGGCCAAGAAGGCTGACACACAGCCCTTTCGTCCTTTACTTCAGAAAGCCCAGACAAAGGCCTGGCTGCTCCTCTGCCCTGCCCCGGGAGCCCAGCCAGGGGCTCAGGGGAGCCAGGGCCTGCACTTGCCTGCCCCACATCCCCTGGCTTGTTTATCTGTTCTGCTGCCCTGGACCAAGGGAGCCTCTGACAGCGGAGCCAGGCCCGGGTGTGGCTGTGGTCAGTGGGCTGCACAGACAGGTGACAGAATCTCCCACCCAGCTTGTTTCTGGTTAGGCCGCTATTGTTTCCTGTTCTTTGAGCCCCTTCTTTCCCACTGGGGATCCTAAGGCTCAGAGGGGACTAGATGATACCCCAGAGCCACACAGTATACCCAGAGGCCCTTAACACCTGCTGCAATGCTCTTGTAGATTCTCACACAGGCTCACAGGCCTCTCCCTGGGTGGCAGTCTGTTGCTCACTGTGTTTTGGTGGGTTCAGCGGGAGGTTGGCCCCATGTAGCTGTGAATGAGAGAAAACCTCTCTTAGATTGACAGTTGACACAAGGTAGGGTGAATTCCATCTGGCCCAGGCCAATCTTGGGCACCTGACCTTACATCACAGTCCTTTCCCACAAGTGCTAAACAAAGGCTAAACTCACTGCAACTCACTCCTTTGATGAGCTTCATGGCTCAGGACTTGAGATGGTTGCAAAGGCTAACAGACAGAGGATGTTCTTGCTGTGTTTTAAAGGTTGTGTGTGTGTGTGTGTGTGTGTGTGTGTGTGTATACACGCAAGCCTTTCATCCTTGCACTCAGGGGAGGCAGGCAGATCTCTGTGAGTTCCAGGTCAACCAGGGTTACTATGTAACCTTGACCCCAGCTCAACAACAGCAAAAAGTGTTAAAGATACAGGAGAGATAGGCATTAAAGAATTGAAGGAGGTGGCTGAGATGGCTCAGTGCACAGAGAAGCTTACCACTGAGGGCAGTGGTGGCGCACGCCTTTAATCCCAGTACTCGGAAGGCTGAGGCAGGTAGATCTCTGAGGTCAAGGCCAGCCTGCTGTACAGAGCAAGTTCCAGGACAGCCAGGGCTACACAGAGAAACCCTGTGTGTCCGGTGAGAGATGGGGGCAGGGAGAGGACCCCAGTTTGATTCTTGGCACCCCCATGGTGGCTCACAACTTCCTGTAAGTCTAGATCCAAATGATCCGATACCCTCTCCGGCCTCCACAGGCATTGCATGCCCACACACAGACTCTAAAAAGGAAATCTTTGAAAAATTTAAAGGCCTAATAAAAATTATTTTTGAAGATAGTGGCAGATATGGTGGCCAAGAAGCTGTGGCAATCCTCCTGCCTCAGTCCCCTGGAGTGCTAGGGTAACAAGTTTGAACTACCAGAATGGAGGAATGGGGATGCTCAGAAGTGAAGCCTTCATGAGGTGCTCCCTGGATCTTAACTCCACCCACGTAGTCACCCACCATCCCCCTCCCCCATCTGCACTGATAATTCAATTTCAGAGCAAGCTTTGGTTTATTTGTATCTATTTGCTCCCTGCACCTTCATACTCTAGCTGAGTGTGTCCCCCTGGGTAACTCTGTAATGTTTTTCTACAGTATAAGGGAATTTAGTTTGAAATGTGAGGTTTTTGGGTTTTTTTAAAAAATTATTTGTGTGGAGTGTGGGAGTGTGTGGGCAAGTACAAGAGTCTGAATTTCAGAAGTCAGCTCTCTCCATCATGTGGGTTGTGGGGATTGAACTCAGGTCGTCAGGCTTGGCAGCAAGCCCTTCTCCAGCCATCTCACTGATCCCCTGAATGTGGGTTTTTAAGGAAGGAATTTGCAGATGGGCTGGCTAGCCTTAGAGCAGGAGAAATGTGAGTATAACTTGCTCACTGAGAGATTTTGGTTGTTGTGCTTTTAGTTTGTTATTTATTATTGTGGGGGCATGACACATGTCTGGAGGTCAGAGGACCTGCAGGTCATTCTGTCTGACCAACATGTGCGTCCTCAGTCTTCTTTACCTCTTGAAACATGTAGCCTAGAGTGGCATCAACCTCAATTTCTTAATCCTCAAACCTCAGCTTTCTTAAAAGACCAACACCACCTGCTACCCGCCACCCCCACCACCCCCGCCGCTGCCGCCTAGCCCCGAAGCAGGCTTTTACTGTGTAGCACAGGCTAACTCAAATTCTCCACCCTCCTGCCTCAGTCTCCTCGAGTAAGAAATGTTTTTGTTTTGTTTCGGTCTATTTCATCTGAGCCTTTTCTGTAAAGGATTCTCCAGGACCTGCCATGCAGACAGACTGGTGCACCTGCTGGTCAGACTGCCGCGTGTGCTTGGGTCCCAACCCCTACAGGCTGTAGTCACAGTCTGAGTTAAGAGCACCAAGGGCCCGGTGGGGCGAGGCTGAGGGGGGCAGGCTGGGCTGCGAGGCCTCCCGCTCCAGGAGCCAGAGGACACAGCGTCAGAGTGTGGTGGTACGTCCAAGCCTGGGTCAGACTGGTGATGGAGGAGCCCAAGCCCAGGCTTGGATTTCTGGGAGGAGGCAGCACGTTGGAACCAGCTGTGAGAAACAGCTGTGGAGGGAGTGGCCAGGCCTTTGGTGCCCAGCAAGGAAGCAAGGCAAGATGGAGGTGTGGAGGACCAGGGAGCAGAGAGGCTGCAGTCTGACGCCCACCACAGGAAGATGAGACCACATCCTTTGTCCTTTTTCTCTTTTGTTTGTGGGTTTGTCTGTTTTAATTATTGTTGTTTGGTTGGTGTTTTGTTTTGAGACAAGTTCTCTCTATGTCCTGGCTGTCCTGGTACTTGATATACTCTCAGAGATCTACATGTCGCTGCATCTCAAGAGCTGGGATCAAAGGTGTGCATCACCAGGCTTCTTCTGCCTTACTTTTAGAAACAGCGTCTCTCATTGGGCTGGAACTTATTAGTTAAGGAGCGTTGACTGGCCAGTGTACTCCAGGGAGTCTTCTGTTTCTGCCTTCGCAGGGCTGGGACGACAAGCCCATACCGCCATACCTTGTCTTTTTTATGTGGGTGCTATGGATTTGAACTCGGGTCCTCATGCTTGTGCGGCAAGCACTTTTCACCCCACTTTGTCCATCTGTGTTCAGATCCTCTGTTCGTAGTAGAAGTATCAGGGCAGGACCAGGAGGTGGGCAGGGACCCTAGCCTGTCTCTTGGCTTGGGCCCTGGAGGAAAGGTTGTCTTTGTACCTGTAAATATGAGCTGATAGGCATGCCGTACATTAGTAACCTGTCTCATGGCTGGGAAAGCAGCTTAAGGGAGGGTTTACTTTAACCACAGTTCCTACAGTCCATCACATTGGGGAGGGAGGGGCGGGGTCCACAGTCAGGAAGCTGAGAGAGGCTTCAGTCACCCATCTTCCGGACTCAGCTCCTGGTCTCCTCCTCAGCTGAGGAACCTAACCTGTGATGGAGCCACCACAGTCAGGGAGGGTCTTCCCACTCTGTTAACCAGGTGTCGAGATGGCCACTCAGTCAGCTGGAAGCCTGTCTCCTTGTTGATTCTAGATGCTGTGGGGCTGACAGTATTAACCTTCACAGTCACCCTCAGCCCCTTCTCCACAACCTCCTATTCAAAGGATTTGTTCAAGTTTTGTTTGTGTGTGGTTTTTGGTTTTGTTTTTTAGGGGAAAAGTCTTACTGTGTATCCCTCGTGGGCTAGAACTCACAGAGATCCACCTGCCTCTGCCTCCCAAGTGCTGGGATTAAAGGCGTGCACTACCATGCAGATTTTTTAAAAAATGATTTGTTTTTATTTTATGTGTATTAGTGTTTTGCTTGCATGTATGTCTGGACCCCCTGGAACTGGAGTTACAGGCAGGTGTGGCCATGTGGGTGCTGGGAATTGAACCTGAATCCTCTGGAAGAACAGTCAGTGCTCTTAACTGCTGAACCATATCTCCAGCCCATGCAGATTTATTTATTTATTTATTTATTTATTTGTCTGTCTGGAGAGGCAGCTCAGCAGTTAAGAGCACTGGCTGCTCTTACAGAGGACCCAGCACCAACATGTTGGCTTACAATTGTCTAATTCCAGGGGATTTGATACCCTCTCTGACCTCTGGGGGTGCTGTATGTACATGGTACACAGACTTGCAAGCAAAACACTCATACGAATAAAATAAACAAATCTAAATAATAAATGTATGTCTGTATATGTCTGTGTGTGTGTCTCTGTGTGTGTATCTGTGTCTGTGTGTGTGTCTGTGTCTCTGTGTGTGTCTGTGTGTGTATCTCTCTGTGTGTCTGTGTATATGTATATGTGTCTTTGTATGTGTCTGTGTCTCTGTGTGTGTGTGTGTCTGTGTGTCTCTGTGTGTGTGTGTCTGTGTATGTGTCTGTGTGTGTGTCTGTGTGTGTTTCTGTGTGTGTCTCTGTTTCTCTGTGTGTGTGTCTGTATCTCTCTGTGTATGTCTCTGTGTGTGTATTTGTGTGTGTGTGTCTATGTCTCTGTGTATGTGGCTGTGTATGTCTCTGTGTGTGTCTGTGTGTGTGTGTCTCTGTGTCTGTGTATGTGTATGTATCTCTGTGTGTGTCTGTGTGTGTCAATGTGTGCATGTATGTGAGTGCTGTGCATGTGATGCTGGTGCCAGAAGCCAGAAGATGACATTGGATCATCTAGAGCTGGAGTTACTCATGCTGTGAGCAGCCATGTGGGTGCTGAGAATTGAACCCAAGTCTTCTGCAAGAGCAGTTGGTGCTCTAATCACAGATCCCTCTCCCAGCTCCCTAAGATCACTTTTAGTTACATTTTATTTGTGTGTGTGGAGTGGGCATTCGTGAGACAGTCCATGAGCAGAAGTTAGAGGACAATTTTTAGGCATCTGTTTTCTGTGGGTCCTGGGGCTTGAACTCATGTTTGCCAGGCTTTACAGCAAGCTCCTTTACCCACTGAGCCCTCTTCTTGGTCCCAAAAGTGGTTTTCAGTCTGAACTGACCTTCTGGACTGGAAGTCTCAAAACCTCTAAATCTGAATTTCTTTTTCTCCCCACTCCCCTTGAGATCGGTTGGCCTGGGACACACACACACACACACACACACACACACACACACACACACACACAGCCTCCTACTGCCTCAGCCTCTTGAGTACTAGGGAACCAGGGTGTACCCCAAAGCTGGATTCAAATCTGACACTTGGGTCCTGCAGGGGTTAAGAAGTTCTGCTTTTCCAGAGGACCTATAGTAGGCAGCTCACAGGTACCCGAAACTTTGGTTCCTCAGGATCCAGTGCCTCAGTCAGCAACTGTACACATGTGGTGCACATAAGCTCACACAGGCACACACAAAAACAGGAAAACCTACTGCATTTTAAGTGGCACCTTTTGCACCTGGCCCTGTGGTGGTCCCTTCTGAAGCAGGTTGAGTAGCAGGCATGAAATGCTTCTGGGGCTAAGATTCCTTGGGTAGGCCACTCTCCAGGCATCATATGACCCTGGGCTCCATCCCCAGCATCTCAGAAAGCAGGGATGGGGGAACAGGCAGGAAGGTCAGAATTCCTGGTTATCCTTGGCTTCGTACAAAGTCCAGAGGTGCCCTGGGTTACCTGAGACCCTGTTGCAGAGAAAAGATGGCTTTCTGTATATACCTGAATCAAATGCATTGTGTTGAGATTTGATCCCTTCCATTTTCCATAAAGGGACATTAACCTACATATTTATGTATTCAACCATACTCTGTATCTCGCTCTCCAACCCATGGGTCACAGCAACCCCACAAGCTTTTCACAGGAGTCGCCTAAGACCGTGGGAAAACACAGATGTTCGCATTACAGTTCCTAACAGTAGTAAAATTACAGCTATGAAGTAGCAGGGGGGTAATTTTGTGGTTGGGGTCACCCAACCCTCAACCAGCATGAGGAGCTGCATTAAAGTGCCGTAGTAGTAGGAAGGTTGAGAATCACTGCTGTAGAACACCCTATCACCACAAAATTTAAGTCCACACCAGCATCAGTCACTCTATCCCCAAGTCTCCAGCACCCCTGAGTCCATCTCCAATCTCTGGATTGCCCTGTGTGGACATTTGCTGTTATCAAGTCCCACGCTGTGTGGCTTTGCTATCTCTCCATGCCGTGACGTGTGTGGGAGCTTTTCTCTTTTTGTTCTGATGGGAGACAAAAACATGAGTCACAGAGCATGGAGGTTAAGGAGTGTTTGGTTAGAGCTGAGAATTCAGATGGTCAGGGCGGCCTGGGTGAGGAGATCTGGGGCAGTGCTCCACTGCACCAAGTGGTAGAATGGCAGGTACCACGGTCCTAGGGTCCCAGCTGGTCCCACATGTTTGAGGATCGATGTTACTGGGAAGTGCGTCTGTGGAAACTGGTCTGTTTCTGTATTAGAATATGTTCTCATTCGCCCTTGAGGATCCAGGGCAGGGTCCAGCTTCTCATCTAACCAAGGTTAGTGACCAGAGCCTCCAGTGCCCTGGCATGGGCCTGCTCTGCCCTCCCCTCCATTGCTGGGAAATGATTGAGTCTCTCCCCTGGCCTGAGGCTGCATGTAGTCCTCGGTTGGGATATTAGGAGATTCCCTGGAGGGCTCCCTAGGGGAAGAGGCTGTGCCCAGCTTAGTTTAGGGATGGAAAGGCGAAGCTGATAAAGGGGAGGGAAAGCCAGTCTGAGGGGTAGGGTTAGGTCAGGGTTTAGAGCCAGGTGGAAACGCCTGGGGGAAGTGGGGTCTGAAGGTGTAGAATTCTAAGAGCCCAGGAGACACAGAGTAACTCCGAGAGAGGGGGCGCCAGACAGGTGGATTGGGCAGCTCCATGTTGGAGGCCTCAGTGGGGGAAGGGCTGCCCTGTCCCTGTCGGTTTCCATTCAACCCAGTCACCACCCCTCCCCTCCCAGCCAAGGTTACCATCAGCGCTTTTCTTTCATTTAGCTGCAGGAATGTTCTGGGTGCCGGGCTCCATGCCTGACCAGCTTGATCCCTCTCATTGCTGTCCTGCTGGACACTGGAGCTGCCCAGGCTGTGGAAGGAGAAGCGTGGTCAACACTCCCTCTGCCCCTCCCCCCACCCCTATCCCTGCCAGGGCTACCCTGTCCACTGGGTGACCTTGGACCTATTGCATAACCTCTCTGGTCCTTGCAAAAACAAAACTGGAAGCCAAAGCTTGGGCTGGGCTGTCCCTGGCTTCCCATTATCTCATCTGGAGCTGAATTATCTCAGGAGCTGGGAGATGACGCCCTCTCTGGTCCTCGGCCACCCACACACAGCAGCAAAGAAGCCCAGATCCCTGGGCCTGAAAATAATCCCCAGAAGGTTCGACTACTTGAGCGGCTGGCTGAGTGGGCCTGGGGTGCTTTGAGCCGGTGCCCACTGTCTCCAGGGGCACTAGGGCAGGCTCAGAGACCACAAGTCACCTGGCCAGAGACACACAGCCGGCAGTGTGCCTTCCATCTCACTAAACGCCAGCTTCTCCATGTGTATGCAAGATCTTTGGAGATACAGCCTCTATTTGACTTTTCCAGCCCCTGCCCCAATCCAAAAGGTCATAACATGGGGCTTCTTTCAGTGTCTTTGTAGCCTAGGCTGGCCTCAAGCTTACTGAAAGTCTCCTTCCTTAGCTTCCCAAACACAGTGATGACAGGCATCAGCCACAATGCCTGGCTCTGTTTGCACACACACATATAAAATAAAAGCATTGGGGGGGGGTACACAATGTTTCTCTGTCCCAGAACTTGCTCTGTAGACCAGGCTGCCCTCGAAGTCAGAGGTTTGCCTGCCTCTGGTGTTCTGGGATTAAAGACTTTTGCCACCGTGACCCCGCTTATTTTTATTTTTGGAGATAAGAGTCCCACATAGCCCAGGCTGCTCACAAACTCACTATGTAACTAGGGATGACCTTGAACTGATTCCCCTAAACTCCATCCTCCTGAGTGCTGTGATGACCCAGGCCTCTTACATGTTTGGAGCGACTCCCACCATCTCTACCTCAGCCCCAAAGTCTCTTTTCACTCTGTATTTTGAGACCAGGTCTCACCAAGTTTTCCAGGCTGGCCTTGAACTCACTGTTATCCTGCCTTAGTCTTTGAAATCACAGGCATGGGCCTCTAGATGTGACTTGGGCTTAATGATTTGCATATTTCTTCCCTCTTAACCTTCACTGCCGGGTCCAGACCCTTTCTAGGGAGATGCGTGGGCACACCGAAAACCAAAATAGGAGAAAAAAAGTCCTCTTCCCACCGCCCTCAAAGCTAATGGAAGTCTCACAGCCCCCCAGCACTGGGCCGGGGGAGGATGCTCAGCTCAGGCCCCACCTCCACACTCAGGGCCTCGCGTTGCCATGGGGACGGTGAAGTTGCCAGGGCGACCGCCTCCCGCGGGCCCGCCATCCATCATGGCAGTGGCGCCCGGGGGTGGGGAGGGGCGCAGGAAGGGCTCAGCTGCTCGCCTGTACTTGTGACCACGCTGCGACAATATGGAGAAGGAAGGAACCGAGGGATGGAAGTTGTCTTCTTGGGAGGACTGAGAACATTGTCTTTATGTCAGTTGGCAATGTCCGCCTGACTTTCATCTGCTCTGGACTGGGGACAGGCCGTCCAGCTGAGGACACTGACGGCTTTGTTGTCTCACCGCCCACCGTCTTCACAGCTGTCCTTGTGTCTGGCCTCTGGGCCACCTGACTCTTTGGTGGGGGGAATTGCACACTGGGTGGGTGATTCAGCATGGCCCCTTTTCCCTGAGGGTCTGTACTTTTCGATTTTATTTTTAAACAGCCTCACTGTGTAGCTCTAGCTGACTGGGAACTCACTATGTAGCCAGCTGCTGCCCGGGTACCGGGATTAGAGATGTAAATGCGCCACTACTCTTGGACCCTGGCTGGCTTGGCCTGGAGAGGAACTTCTCACCTCTGCGCTCTTCCTAGAAAGAAAAAGAAGGGAATGCCGACCTCCGCCTGCACCACAGCCCCTCGGGTCTGCACACAGCATTCCGCCTGGGGAGAACTCAGTAGGCGGCTCCCAGGAATGCAAAGGGCCTGGGTGGGAGCAACCTGCCTCTCAGTGGAGTAGATTGAGGTGGGGAACGGGAGGGGGGGCGGGACACAGGCAAGTAGATATGGGTTAGGCCACACCAGCCCAGGGCTTTCACAGTGATGACGTGAGTGGAGGAGAGGCGGGGTCTGATTATTGCTAGAAGGTGGTATGGGTTGTTGGGTATAGGGGTTGCTAGGGGGCAGCCGAAGAGGGAGGGACAGGAAACGTCTGGCTTGGGCGGGGACATTTGGGACCATAAGGAAATGAGAGGTGGGCCTCATAGGAAGAGAGTAGCCAAGGAAGACTGCTCCCATGGACCCTGTAAGGTCCTCAAAGCCAAGCGGGTCCAGCCTTTCCTGAAGCCCACTGTGGAAGCCAGCCTCACCAGGACAAAGGGAAGATGAGAAAAGCCAAAGCTAACCCAGGTGACTCAGGGATTTAGAAGGCTGAGGCAGGAGGATTGCATGCTTCAGACTAGCACAGGCAGTTCAGTGAGACCCTATTTCACTCTAACAGTGAGGGGCAGTGGAAATCCTTCAAGTGGTGGTGTTGGACCTGACTTCAATCCTAGCACCTACATTACAGCCAGGTATGGCAGTGTGTAGCCCGTGCTTGAAATCCCAGTAATGGAGTGGGTGACAGGTGGATCCCTTGAGCTTCCTGGCTAGCCAGCCTAACCTAATCAACGAGCTCCTTGCCAGTGACAAACTGTCTTAAAAATCAAGCTGGGTAGTGACTGAGGAATAACACCCAAGATTGGCTTCTGGCTTCCACACCTATATGTCTTCGTGTGTACAAATGTGCAGGCACACAAAGTAAGAATTAGGGCTGGGGGCGTGGTCAGAGATTGAGTCCCCACCTAGAATCCTTCAATGATGAGCTGGGGGCATGGTCAGGTGTAGAGACCCTGCTTATGAGGTAAAAAGGTCCTGGATTCCATTCCCAGGCCTGTAAAAATAGACAAATCAGTGTGGGCTCCCTCTACCAGGCCCCAGGGAGGCACTGAGAGGGAAGGTGCTTCCTGCCAGGAAGGGAGCAGCTGTCCAGGGTCACCTGTCAGGGTGTGGGAGCCAGGCCACTTCACAGGCCTTAGTGAGGTCAGGAAACTAAACCCAAGAGTTGGGGGTGGGGCAGTGTCACTGGCTCCAGGTTGTCTGGATGGACTTAGGTGGAGGCAGGTTGCTGGTGGGGGTTACAGGACTGCATCCCTGCTATGGTCCTAGGCCAGTTCAGAGTTAGATATGTCTCCTGCCCCTGAGTTGCATAGATTGGGAAACTGAGGCCCAGAGAGGTACAGAGAAGCTTTATGCAGGGGCTCTGGGAAGCTTTACTCCAGGCCAAAGGTGTTGAAAGTGGCTGTAATTTCAGTCTGTGGAGATAAAACATCAGGAAAGTTGGGGAGCTGTGGGCAGTGTCTGAGCCTTTTGGCCAGCTGTCTCAAGAAGAAGGTGGAGATGATCTTGATTTTGCAGGCTCTTTGCTGCGTGTTCTAGCGAAACTCACTCTCTCTGCCATCTTGGGCCTCTTTGAGACCCTACCATTACTTTGCAGGGTCAAGTGGTCGATGGGGGATGGGGGTCCTTGATCCTCCCCAAACCTGATTTGGCTTAGGGGAGGGTCCCTGGGGATCATCTTAACATGTCCTCTAGTCTGTCCTCAGAAGTGACACTCCTCTTGAATTTTGCTGCCTTGTGAACCCCTATGAATCCTTCATGGCCCAAACCTAATGTCCCCTTTTCCTATATCCATCCCAGGTCTCTAGGCAGAGCCTCTAAGGGGGGGGGGCACCTGATAAGGAATCCAGGATTAGGGTGGTCCTGCGTTGGCTACACAGTAACGGAGCTGACTTTGTCTACTGTACGCAGGGCCCTGGCTACAGACACTCCGTCCCAGCAGGAGCGGCTTCGAGCCATTACTGTGAGTTCCTCCATGTTGGACCTGGGGTCATGAGTAGGGTGGGTGGGATGAGGTTTCAGGATTCTTGATGCACGGTCTAGGCTTCAAAACTTGGATGTAGCTAGCAGAGAGTTATCTGAGGTTCCCAGAAATGAAAATAACAAGGCCCTCTTGTTTTCATATGACCTTTGGTCCTCTTGGGGGACAGGTGGGGAAACTGAGACTGGCGTTTGTCACAACCCAGACTCACAGTCTGCAAATGCTCCCATGTCCATGTTGTCTGGCTGTGTTGGGTACAGTTCACAGGGGTGCTGGATCTCCTGGGTCCAACGGGTGGTTGTGGTCCTGGGGACCCTGGCTATCCTGACCTGATCTGAACCCACAGGAGAAACGTAGGAAGCAGGCAGAGATTGAGAGCAAGCGGAGACAATTGGAGGATGACCGAAGACAGCTGCAGTACCTGAAGGTGGGGTGGCAGTGGAGGGGGCAGGCCTATGGGCATGGCCTTGTGTGGAGACTGTGGGCGGGGCCTGAGGGTGGGGCTTGTGGGCAGGGCCTGGAGGGACAATATGGGCTCCAGGTCTATTTGACCCTGAACTTTGGGATGGACCCAGTCCTATGCTGCCTGTTTCTCTAAGGTGGGTCTGCATGGGACTACTGACATGTGTGACCTTGGGATGGGGCTAAGGTCACTGTAACCCCAGTTATGACCTCTGGCCTGACCCGAACTGGCCTCAACCCCGACAATGACCCCCTCATTCATAACTCTGACCTTGACCTCAGTCTGGATTCTAACCCTGACTTACCCAACCGTAACTACCTCAATTCTGAGCCCATTCCCTTCCGCCTTAGTCCAAGGCACTGCGGGAACGCTGGCTGCTGGAGGGGACACCATCCTCAGCCTCGGAGGGTGATGAGGACATGAGGAAGCAGATGCAGGAGGATGAACAGAAAGCCCGGGGCCTGGAGGAGTCCATCACCAGGTGAGCATTAGGGAAGGGGCCTGTCCAGGTGACAGGGGAGTCCAGGTTGATGGGTCTGAGGATACTTCTGGGGACCCCCATCAGGAATGAGCAGGTGTCACAGTGTGAACCTTTCCATGTGCCTCAGAGAGGATCACACAGCGCCCACCTCCAGCTACAACCAGTGTGGACTGTGAGGCAGACCTTGTCTTGGGCTTCCTCCTTTGTGACATCCCTACACAGGAGCAGGTGTGAGGCCCAGGCAAGCAGAAATCCCTAAGGAAGGGAGGTACCGTCACCAGCTTCCCCGAGGGTTTCCTGGCGCCAGCCCAGCTGGTCTTTGCAGCTCTGATAGAGACCACAGAGGCGGCTGGGCTTACAAGAAGCTGTAGTGGAGACAGAACAGGGAGAATAGCCTTCCCCGTGGCAGCTGGGACAAAACATAACTGTTTCCGACAGGCACTGGTGGGGGTCTGGCTTGGAGAAGAGGGGTCAGCACAGCAGGAAATTACTAACTTCCACAGTGCCTGCAAGCAAGGAAAGGGCCCCTGTGTGAGGGTCCTTTCAGCCTGGCCATGAGAGGCCCTGAGGCCCTGTCTGTGGGGTTAGCCAGGATTTCCCTGTCCAGGTGGAACAGTTAAAGATAGCTTTTGGGGTTCTTTGCATGTGAAAGCTAAGTGCAACCAACAGCCTCCTGGGGCTTCCGGTTTTTTTTCCTTCCTACAAACCAGTCAGGGATCCCATTGAGTGTTTTCTGAGGTTTTGGTTTGGTTTTTGCCTTGCTGGTAGAACTAAAGACTTCAACCAACCTAGGCCTAGGCTGACCACTGGCCAGGTCCCCAGCCCCTCTGGCCATGCCCCTAGCTCTTCACTGCTTCCATCTTTTTAAATTCTTATTTTTTTAAAATTTATTTTATGTATATGAGTACACTGTAGCTGTCTTCAGACACACCAGAAGAGGGCATTGGATCCCATTACAGATGGTTGTGAGTCACCATGTGGGGATGGGAATTGAACTCAGGACTTCTGGAAGAACAGCCAGTGCTCTTAACCACTGAGCCACCTCTCCAGCCCTTTATATTTTTGCTGTTTTTGAACCAGAATCTCTATAGCTCAGACTGACCTAAAGTTGGCTGCTTACCTCCTGCAGCATCGTGCCTCGCACTGGGCACGCTCCCGTTGCCTGGCTCTGCCCTAATTGTTTTCCTGGGATTTGTTTGTACTGAAGTCTGCTGATGCTTGTGACAGTGACACATATTTTTCCATTGTCCCTACTATGCTAACACTTCCTGTCAGTTCTGAGTGGAAAAACAGACAGGGGAGTTTGTTTGAAGCAGACTCAGCCCTGGGTGGATCCCAGCCCTGCTGTTTGCCGCCCGAGTGAGTCGCAGGCTGACCAGGATTACACAGCAAGGATGTATGGTAAAACACCAAAAATGTAGGCTGGGCAGGATGGCTCAGTGGGCAGAGTGTTTGCTGCCAAGCTTGACAGCCTGAGTTCGATCCCGAGAACTCACATGGTTCCGTCCACACCAAACTGTGGCATGTGTGTACACACACAGACACTGTGATAATAAGTAAATGTAAGAAGAAAGAAAGTTAAATCCAGGCTGGGTATTTTGGTGCCCACCTGTCACCCCAGCACTCGGGAGGCAGAGGCGGGCAGAACTCTCAGTTCGAGGCCAGAACTGGTCTGTGTGGTGAATTCCAGGACAGCCAGGCCTACACAGAGAAACCTTGTCTTGGGGAAAGAAAACTAAAACTAAATTTGCGGAGCCCTGTGTGAGCTCTCTTGCCCTCCACAGGCTGGAGAAAGAGATCGATGTCTTGGAGTTTGGTGAGTCAGCCCTAGCTGCCCCAAAAGAGAACTCAGCAACCCCCAGCCCAGTCCGGCCCCAGTCGACAAGCCCAGCCAAGGAGGAGCAAAAGTCAGAAACCATGACGAACGCTCAGCAGGTGAGATACTCCCAGAGAGCCACACCAACCCCTTCCTCAGTGCACTGCAACTGAGGCTGTGCAACCTGACAGGCATTGCTTGACCTCTCTGAACTTCAATTTCCTGTATATAGAGGCAACTTCTATGCCTGTTGTTGATTACAACCTGATGACTGTAGAGAGTCAGGCCTTGACCCCAGATGGCCCCACCCTCAGACTTTCCTTTGCTACATTTTGGGTTTTGGGTTTTTGTTTTTTGTTTTTCTTAATTCTCAGTTTTTTCCTGTTTTCTTTCTTTTGGGGAGAGTATTGTGCATTAAATCTAGGACCTGAGGCGTGGTAAACGGTCCCTAATTACTGATCCACATCCTAGCCTAATAAAAAAAATTAGCCTAATAATCTTTGGTTTTTCGAGACAGGGTTTCTCTGTGTAGCCCTGGTCATCCTGGAACTCACTCTGTAGACCAGGCTGGCCTTGAACTCAGAAATCTGCCTGTCTCTGCCTCCCAAGTGCTGGGATTAAAGGCATGCGCCACCACTGCCCGGCTAAAAGATTTATTTTAAATTATGTGTTTATATGTGTGTCTTTGTATGTGTGTACATAAGTGCAGTGACCACAAAAGCCAGAAGGGGTGCAAGATCCCTTGGAACTGGAGTTACAGGTGATTGTGAGCTGCCCAGTGTGGGTGCTGGGAACTGGAATTGAGTCCTCTGTGGAAGCAGCCGTGCTCTTAGGCTGTGAGCCATCCCCAGCCTCACCCAGCTCCTTTCATTTATTATTTATTTTATTTTTGAGACAAGTTCTTCCATTAAGCCTGTTCACCCGTTGAGCTGGGAGCTCTGAGGATCCTCCTGTCTCTGCCTTCTCTTGCAGGCATGGATGTGGGGACTAGAACTCAGACCCTGCTGCTTGTCTGGCATAACTTTACAGGCTGGGCTGTCTCCCCCTGCCCTGTTGATGCTGTGTTTTAATGAACATCTCCTCTGTACATGTCCATGAACTAAATAACCACAATGTACACACCTTTCTAGTGGGAATAATTTTCCCATCTGTAGCAGGACACCATTTCTTCAATCATAATCATAATAAGCAATCTGGGTTTTGTTTAGTTTTGTTTTCTGAGACAGCATCTCACTATTTAGAGAAGGCTGGCCTCAAACCCACAGAGATCCTGCTGCCTCTGCCTCCTGAGTTTTGGCATTAAAGGTTTAAGATGCCACACCTACCCATAAATAATTTTTAAACACCTCTGTGTGATGGAGAAAGAACCAAACCCAAGGCCAGAGAGTTTAAGGGTCTGACTCCAGGCCACACAGCTGACAGGAGATCTTTAGAGACTGGGCTGGGGATGAACTCAAGGTGCTGTGCATACTGGGAATGTGCTCTGCTACCTATAGGGAGAACTATTCCAGCCCTCATCTGTTTATGCTACTCTGGTTTGGGGGAGACCAAAATGTCAATCTGAGTGCTGGCCCCAGCTTCTTGGCACATGAGCACTGTCAGCTGGGAAGGGAGCCACACCTATTCTCAGGGAATCCCTGGGCACTGGGAGGCCCACTCTTCCCCCAAAGCATCTAGGGTCATGAGGAGGGTGGGCAGGCTTCCCAGAAAGTATGACATTTGAAGGTTGTGCGGGCATTCTCCAAGCACAAATTGACAGCTTTTGCTGGAGACCCCATTAGGTGCTAAGCCTGTCCCTCAAAGGCTGTCAGCCCTGCAACCTCATTCACCAGCCGAAAATGGCGCTTAGGGCAATGGGGGAGGCTGAGTGGACAGTTCTAATCCTTTCCCTCTTTCTTGCAGACTCCAGTGGGCACCCCAAAAGGTAAGTTTCCAGCCGGAACATGCGGCCTCTGGTGCCCTCTGGTGGCAAGAGGTGGGATGGCGGATGAGGGTGACACCTCAGCACACAGGTTGGGGAGGCGGAAACCAGAGGAACGCTGGCAGGTCCACATCTACTCTCTGTGTCATAGTCCCCAGACTACTGGCCTCTGACCTGACATCTGTAAAATGTCATCTGTGTCATCCCATTGCTAAGAAGGCCACGGTGGGAGGAACCTGGGCTTGCAGACAGGCCAGTTCAGCCTAGTCAGTGAGCTGCAGGCTCAGTGAGAAACAGGCAGGGTTGGAAGGTAGCCCAATTGAGAATGATACGGGTGTCAACTTTGGGCTTCTATATGCACATGCACACTTGTATACATGCCCTCATGAATAAGTATATATATCACACACACATTAAAATAAAACAGATTGCTGGGCAGTGGTGGCACACACTTGGAGGCAGAGGCGGGAGGATCTCTGATTTCAAGCGAGTCTGATCTACAGATCGAATTCCAGGACAGAGCTACACAGAGACACCTTGTCTTCAAAAAGAAATAGGGGAGTTCCAGGCCAGCCTGGGCTACACAGAGAAACCCTGTCTCGGTAAACCAAAAAGAAAAAAGAAAGAAAAAAAAAAAAGAAATAGGGATGGGTGTGTGTGTCCCTATGTATGAGACATACATATATATATATATATACATATCTTATGTATAAATGTACTTTAAAACATCTTCCTTAGGTTTATCATTATTATTTTATGTAGGAGTGCTTTGCCTTCATGGGTGTCTGGACCACATATGCTGGTGAACCTCCATGCGTGTGCTGCAAACCAAACCCAGCTCCCTCTCTACAAGTGCTCTTAACCACGAGCCCTATAGCTGCAGTTTTTAAAATCAGAGTCTCAGCCATGCTGATTGGCACACACTTTTAATCCTAGGACTTTGGAGGCAGAGGCAGAGGCAGAGGCAGATGGACCTCTAAATCCCAAGTCTACCTGATCTACAGAGAAAGTTCCAGGACAGACAGGGCTGCAGAGAAACCATGACTTGAAAAACAAACAAACAAAAATGTCTCATGTAGCCCAGGCTAGCCACAAACTCACTGTGGCTGAGGATGACCCTGAGTCCTGATCCTCCTGCCCCTGGGGCTGACAGTGCCAGTATGCTAGTCTGTGTAGTGCTGGGATACAACAAGGGATTCTTACATGTCAAGCAAGCTCTCTGCCCACTGAGCCCAAGCCCAACCCTAGGCTTTGGTCTCAGAGACACCTGCCTCTGCCTCCTGAGTGCTGGGATCAAAGGTGTGCACCACCGCGCCTGTCTCGGCTCTCTGTTTTTTGAGATCACTTTTGAGCATGTGTTTCTGTCCAGTGTAGTTGGCATGGCTGTCAATACAGCTCTAGGACTCTCTGACCTGATTTGCTGTGAATATTCATAGGGAGTGTCCCCTAGTTTTGCTGTAGAATTAAAAATTAATAATTAAAAGAAAATCCACGCAGGCCTCTCAGGGATTCTGTGAAAGTCATTTTGGGCTGAATAATGAGGAGTCTGGGGCTAAGCTGGGCTAGCTATAGGGTGAGGGGCCCCGGGTGTGTACAGGGCTGGGGTGGGGGGCCCCGGGTGTGCACAGGGCTGGGGTGGGGGGCCCTGGGTGTGCACAGGGCTGGAGGTTGTAGCTGAGGTGTTTGGAGGCCAATGCATGTGTTGGGGTCTAGGGACCCAGGTGATGTCAGAAGTCTGAAGGTTTTGTGGTGCACATGACATGTTGGGGGGTCTGAGGGTGCAGTTCCATGTATTGAGGCTCTGGGGGCATAGGAGAAAGTGTTAAGGGGTCTAAAGGTGCGATGCAGTTGCATGTGTTGGGGCACATTGCATATATTGGGGTTCTGAGGGTACAGGCTTAAGTGTTGAGGGCCTGGGATCCAGGTTCATGTGTTAGGGGTCTGGGGTTCCAGAGCATGTTCTGGGGGAGGGAGGTCTGGTCGTTTAGACCATGTCTGTGACATGGGGTCTGGATTCATGCTCTTGTAGGGATGTTTTTTTTGGGGGGGGGGATCTTTTCTCTGACTCCATCTCTTTCTCCACCCTGTGCCCCGTGCAGAGAATCGTATGTCCACACCGGTGCGGAGTCCAGGGGGACCCACAATGATGAAAGCAGGTAGGTCAGACCTCACTCTCTAACATATGACGCTCTGTCTGGATCCTGCAGGGTGGGGTTCACCAGGACCAGCCCTTAGCAGCGTGTCTTGGTGACCTCAGAACCCATTTGCTTTGCTGCGACTGGCCCAGGCTTCTCTGAGAAGACAGGCCCAGCATGGGGACTCTAACCCAGTGCCCAGCAGCTTTCATCCCTAACCTCAGCCTGAGGACCAGGGGGTGGCACACAGCCTGAACATGCGCCCACATGCCTAAACATGCTTGCATCACATCCTGCCTGCTCCAGGGTTCCCCGCATCACACTGACCTCATGTTGGAGGACCTGACATGTTCTGTACCCAAAACCCAGAAAAACAAGAGTTAATGAGTACTCTATTATAGCATTCCGGAGAGAGGACGGCAGGAGGCCTAGAATTTCTTGCAGAGTTCAGGTTCAGGAGGCCTAGGGGATGTTCCATAATTCAGAAGGTGCCATCAGAACCTATGTTGCAGTAACACCGAGTGTGGCTCCCATCCCCCATATCTCTTCAAGCCGGTGACTTTGTAGAGAATGCACACATCCTGCCCAACTGAGCAGGCAGCCTTGTAAGTAGGTTTGTAGGTACAAAGAAAAATGATTAACTTACAATCAGTTATTCATTCAACAAATGCTTATGGAGCCAGACATGAAAGAGATTGGTTTTCTCGTGGGTACAAGTGGCTGTTCAAATAACCGTGCCTGGAAAAGGAGAGTGGCAGTGGGAAGGGACAAGTGGTTCTCAGGGCCCTGGAGCCGCCAGGAGGACAGCCTTGGGAAGAGCAGGGATACCCACTCAGCCTTGTGCTTACAAGTACACAGAGAACAGACCAGGACTGAAGAGACCACTGGGCCAGGGACCCATGCTGGGTCCCAGCCTGGGTGGTGGGGTACTGTGTGGGTCAGCAGTAGAAAGTTCTAGATGTTTCTAGAGGTGACTGTGAGAAGGCCCAACCAATGGGGATAGGCGACAGGCCGAGATGGATTCCTGGGAACTCAGTTTGGTTCAGTGTGAAGGCTGATGTGGCCGCTAGGGTTTGGCATCTTTCAGGGCACCCTGAAGAGGTTTCTGGGCGGGAACATGGTCACTACCTGGGCAGCTGCTGTTAAAATTCATCTCACGGGGCATGGTGGCTACGCCTTTAATTCCAGCATGCGGGAGGCAGAGAGAGGTGGATCTCTGTGAGTTTAGGACGAGGGAGAGTCTGGTGGCTCATCAGGACACAGTGGGCATAGGTGGAAGGACATGGGGTCCTGGGGTGGGACATTAGCATGGACTGCAGATTCTGAGCAGAATTGAACCTTTGTCATCCAGAGCTATGGAAGGATCTGGAGTGGGGAGGACTGCATCTGGGGGTGTGCTCAGCATCCCCGGTGTGACTGCCATCGCTGCTTGGCTCTGCCGCTCCCTTTCTTCCCTGGCTTGGCCATAGCCCGGCGGGGGGCACCTGAGGGCAGATGGGTCGTGGGGTAACCCCATGCCTCTCGTGTCAGCCATGTACTCGGTGGAGATCACGGTGGAGAAGGACAAGGTGACCGGGGAGACCAGGGTGCTGTCCAGCACTACATTGCTCCCTCGGGACCCACTCCCTCAGGGCGTGAAAGTCTACGAGGACGAAACCAAAGGTATGAGAAGTCATGCCTGCTTCAAGGGCACCCAGTAGAGCCAAGGTTGCCCTGCCCAGCCCTTTCTCCTGGTTAGTCATTCAGAACCTGGGCTGTGTGCTGAGCACTGAGGTGAAATCTAGAGGCAGGTTCAGCCATTACAAAGTTCTTACCTACCCCTCAGAGCTGGAATGAGGAGGAAGCTTGTCAAAGACCCCCAATTGCATAACCAAGAGAAGGAAACAGCGCCTGGCAGGAGCCACAGCTTGTGCAAAGGCCCTGAGGAGCACAGAAGGTGGATACTGAAAGAAGGGCTGTGGGGGCTGGAGAGATGGCTCAGCGGTTAAGAGCACTGGCTGCTCTTCCAAAGATCCTGAGCAACCACATGTTGGGTGGCTCATAGCCATGTATAATGAGATCGGGTGCCCTCTTCTGGCTTGCAGGCATACATTCAAGCAAAATGCTATAGACATAATAAATTTTTAAAAAGAAAAAAGGAGGGGGGGTTGAGCTACATGGGAGAAGGGACTGTGGCCTGAAAGTGACAGGTGGCCTGGGTGGAGGGATATTAGTGGTGTAGAAGAGATCTGATTGTCTGTGTCTGTGATGCTGAGGACAGAAATCAGCCTCCAGAGTGCTAGGCAAAGCCTTTCAACTCAGCCATGCCCCCATCCCTCACTGGGAGATGCTAGGCAGGGCTCCACCCCTAAGCCGCCACCCCATCCCATCCCCTGTGGGATTCTAAATTGGTATTTCTGGCTTTGCTGACTGGTTTTGTAGGTGTTTACTGACTGATCTGTGGGGAAGTGATGTGGAGACATCTCATCTGAGACATTTTTTAGCAGGAGCCATAAAGTTGAGCTGGTCCCCACCCCATCCTTTTTTTAATAAATAAATGCATACCATCTCCTTCTTCTTTTTACAGTTTGTGATTTTTGAGGTTTGGTCCCTGGTGCACAGTAATTTTATATACTTTCAGAACACTGCACTACCCCAAAGGAAGCCCCCACCCCAGCGAGCTATTGCTCATCCCATTTACACAGGAATCCACCCGTGTCTAGGGATTACAGTTTCAGACAGTTCCTGTCATGGAGATCCCCACCATGTGGCCTTTTGTGTACCTAAGTCCCCTCGGTGCTGTGGCGTGTGTCAGAGCCTATGGAAGGATTGTGCTCTGTAGGTTTAGTACTAGGCATGTTTCTGTGTGAACACATGCCTTATCGAGGGTGTACCTGGCGTGGGACTCACTGGCCCCTATGGATGTGGCTATGTCTGAAGGACAGCAAGGCTGGTATCCATTGCACTGTAACACTCCCAAAGTGGTTCCACGGGGCTCCACCCACCTCTGCACAGTCTCTCTGGGGACCCAGAACCAGCTAGACTGGACCCTGGTTGCTTAGTAACAGCAGGAGATCTGTTTCCATGGAGACTAATGGCTTGAATTCTCACCTTAGGGGCCCAGGACCTTGGGAGAGATTTGACCCCACCCTCTGCACCTCAAATGTCACCAATAGGCCAGGCACTGGGACTCTCTTCCAGGGGGTGGGAAGCTAACATCTGGGGGTGGTAGCCCTGACCCTTCACTGGATCCCTGGAACCACCCTGACTGCCCCCCCTGCAGTCCTGGATCCCAGAGAAGTTTGCAAAGCTGAGGTTCAGGTGTGTTCTGGGGCTGTAGACAGCTGTTCTCCTCGGTGAGGGGACATTGTCCTTATTTAGGTCACCATAACTCAGAAAGTGACAACCAGGCTTAATGGCGCATGCCTGTTGTCCCAACACTCAGGAAGCTAGGACTGGAGATCATGGCAATCCTTCTACCTCAGGCTCCTTGAGCACTAGAATGACGGGTGTGTACCACAAGAGCTAGCTGTCAGGGTGGGTGTCTGCCTTAGCCTCCCGGCTCTGCCCTAGCACCGCCCCGGCTAACTCTCTCTGTATGTCCCCACGCAGTGGTCCATGCCGTGGACGGCATTGCTGAGAACGGAATCCAGCCTCTAAGTTCCTCTGAGGTGGATGAACTCATTCACAAGGCCGATGAGGTGACACTGAGCGAGGCAGGGTCCACAGCTGGGCCAGTGGAGCCTCAGGGACTCGCAGAGAATGTCACCAGGACCACGCCGTCCAGAAGGGAGATCACAGGAGTTGAGGCTCAACCAGGAGAGGCCACATCAGGCCCACCAGGCATTCAGCCCGGTCAGGATCCCCCAGTCACCATGGTCTTCATGGGTTATCAGAATGTGGAAGATGAAGCAGAGACCAAGAAGGTACTGGGCCTGCAGGACACCATCAAGGCTGAACTGGTGGTGATTGAAGATGCAGCCACCCCCAGAGAGCCTGCACCACTCAATGGCAGCGCGGCTGAGCTCCCAGCCACCAAGGAGGAGAACCAGACGGGGCCCACGACCACACCCAGCGATGCCCAGGATCTTGACATGAAGAAGCCTCGCTGTAGATGTTGTTCTGTCATGTGAGCTGTCGGGGCACCCCAGTCCCTGGTCCCCGTCCTATGCTCCACACTCAAACCCAGCAGCCCGGCCCTCCCCGGCGCCTGCCCACCCTCACCCTCCGCCTCACAGGCCCCAGACACTTTGTGTGTGGTCCCTATGCACCTCAAGTCACGAATGGGGGAGTGCTCTGCCCATCGTCACACTCCACACTCACCCCAAACCTCTGAGCCGTGCACCATCCCTTGGTGCGAGACAGGCCAACCCATATCAGCTCCCTAAGAATGGGGACCCCCAGTCCAGGTCACAGCAGGTTTACACAGGCGGCTTATGCCCACTGTGTTCCCAGCCTGGTGTCCCCTTGCCGCCCCAGGCCAGCCTGTCTGTGCCTTATTGTTACTTTTGGGGAGTCTCCAAGGGGACCAGAAAGGGTCTCCCTGGCCAAGGCGCCAGCAGCCTAATGTGGGCAGGTGGGGTGAGGCCACATTTCTTTGGGGAATCAAAGTCTTGAAGTCCAAGGGTGGAGGACGGGCACCTGTGGGTCCCCTCCAGTAGGTAGCGGAGCTCAAAACAGGAGAAGCCCTTCACTGGGGATGGAACAATCAATCACCTGCAAGATGGAGTCATTGTTAGTCAGCCAAGCCATTCCCTGTCCTGAGTTCCCCCACCCCCACCATGCACACACTGGGCCCTTCTTCCTGGTGCTAATTTTGGAACCTTTGGGGTCACCTCTGCCCTCTTCTCTAGTTGGCTTGGACCAGGGTCCTGGGTTTCCCCACATACTCCCATAACCCCAGAAGTCAGTGGGTATGTCTGCCAGTGCTACAAAGCCTAGCATTTCCAGGCAGGTTTAGGTTGCTCCACACACAACCTTGAGTGGGAGTAAGGGACACACCCCCCATCTGCCACCTGGCCTGACGGGAGCCTGGCAGGGGGTCCAACCTTTGGGCAGGCAGCAGTGGCCACTTTGGTCCCCAGAGGCACAACCCTGTACACAGGCACTGACTCAGCTTCGAAGGACCACACCTGGTCTAGGATCCTTTCCTTGGGACCCCAGCCTGGTGTGCAGCAGGGTGAGGGACCACCTGCGGGGCCCCGTCACTACCCACAGCTGCAGTAGGGGCTCAAGCAGAGGCCACAGGGCTGTGTCCTGTCCTTCCCATGGCCCGGAGGAGAGGCAGTCTTCCCTGAGGATGAGCCATGGCATGGTCATGACTCCCCTCCTCTTCCTCCTCCTTTGAGTCTGCCTGGGTTCCTCAAGCCCTGAGCCTCAGCTGAAGTGCCCTTGCTGCCCCCTTCTGCTTTTGACGTGTGACAAGGCCCCACCCTTCACCCCCATGTTCTTGACTTTCCCAGAGAAACAAATTAAAGAAAAGTGTGCAGAGCCAGGTTGCTGAAGTTCTTGAGTTTCATCTGGGCGGGAAGGGGTGTGGCCTCCGGTGTTGGGCCCATAAAAAGGTCAGGCCCTGCAGGGTGCAGGAGAAGGCTTCTCTCCCCTGCGGCCACTTCAGCCCTCAGGGTGAGCCCTTCACTGAGCAGCTTCTCCAGGACTCTGCTGCACCTGGCCAGGTAAGGGGCAGTTGTGGGCAGCCACCCCAGGGCCTTGGTCTCCACATCTGCCACACACATGTGCTAGGGCTGTGATGTTGGGAATAGAGAGGTCCTCACAGATACCCTACAAGTTCTGAGCTAGGTTCTGCAGAGTAAGGAAGACCCCCTTCTTTTTCTCTCTCTGTGGTTTTGGAGAAATTTTTCTCCTTTGGTCTCAGTTTCCCTATCTGTATAAAATAGCTGTCTAAGACTCCTGTGTCCCCAACATACTGGGTATTCCAGACTTGAGAAAAAAGTCTGTAACCAAGCTGACTTCAGACTCTCAGGAATCCAGCATCAGTTTCCTGAGTACTGAGATGTCAGGTGTGTGGGCTCAATCGGAGGCCCTTTCAGGACTCAGTTTCCCTGTGAAAGGTGGTTGGTAATGGTGGAGTGCCTAAGTAGGGAGAGAGGTGCTAATTCAAATCCTGGTGACCTGTGGGACTGGATATGCTGTGCACTTCAGTGCTGGATACTGCTAAACAGGGATGAAGAGGCTCTGAGAGAACCGCTGTCCCAACCCTGGCTTTGACTGTCTCCTCCGTGGTAGGTGATGGGCAGACCGTTACCACATCTGTCAAGGGCCTCCAGAGTCAGGACTGGGGGACTACTGACTGGAGGGGAAAACAGATTCAGCGGGGGCCCACAAGCTAGCCCAGAGGGACCCAGCACTATGTTCATGTCCCACAGGCTGTGGGCTGCCAGAACCACATGGACCCGGAGGGGAGGGGGTGGTACCTTGACCCTTACCATCCTGTGGCACTGGGGTCTGCCCCTGACCTGTCCATCCAGTGTTCCTGGGCGTTTACATTTACTTTTGAGTTTTTGAGAGAGGTCTCACTCTGTAGCCAGAGCTAGCCTCAAATTAATAGCAATCCCACTGCCTCAGTCTCCTGAGTGCTGAGGTGATAGGCCTCTCTCTGTACCTGGCTTTGCTGGTGTTTCTGAAGGCATCATTTCATGTGAACTTTTGTGTGAATGTGACAGGGAGAATTCCCATTTCCTGGATGAGAAAGCAAGGGTCAGAGGGTTGGGCAGGATCCAGCCAGAAGCCCCATAGACCCCTTCTAGAGAACAGCAATGTGAGCTCTACACCCAGAGTTTCCTAACCCTGCTGTTGTATCTGCTAGGCTGGAAGCATGCACATCTGTCTTTGCGTCTGCCTGGATCAAAGAGGGCATCGGTTGAAAGAGAGACAGAGATTCAAAGCTAGTCCAGGCGTGGGATTCAGTCTCCTCCTTCGCAGGGGTACACCCCTCCTCAGTCAGCAGGACGTGGGGAGGTGGGAAGCCAGGCAGAGTCTCAGTTCTGGCTTTGTAAGGGCCAAGGCCTGCAGCGGGCACTGTGCCCGCCCTCATCAGCCTGAGTATCATTTTTCTGTCTTCTCTGGACTTTGTTTCCCATGTCCGGGTGGGGACAGAGAGGAGGGGCACACCTGCTTCTGGGTGGGGCCTCCATCCCCTTGGTAACATGTGGCTAGGGCGGAGCCCAGGGGCCTTTCCTGCAGAGGACAGAGCCTGATGCTGGGAGGTGGCCTGGGCACCTGGATCTGGCAGGTGAGGCTGGGGACACTGGGAGTCCAGAAAGCTGGGAGGTTGGAGCCGGGAAAGGTGAGGATGGGGACACTGGGAGTCCGGGAAGCTGGGAGGCTGGAGCCGGGAAAGGTGAGGTTGTCACAGAAGAAGTGGTCTGTTTGCAATGTGCCTACTGGCAGGGTTAGCTCGCCTACAGGGAGCCACAGAGAACCCCCATCCCAGTCTGTACCTCACCACCTTTCACCCTGGGGCCCTACATTGTCCTGTTAGGTCTCAGTACCTTCTCTGTCACCCACTAACCCAAAAGAAACTCTGGGCCTGGTGTGGATAAGACTTCCAGTTTTACCCAAATGCCAGAACACCAAATCCCAGTTCACTGAGAAAGAGGCTGGAAACAAAAGATATGCTCATGGCCAGAGGTTTGTGAGGCCCCGTGGATTCGGGGCCTGATTTTAAAAAACCAGCGGAGTCATGCCTGGCTGTTCAGGCTGGGGCTTGTCCAGGGTCCAGGGTCAGAGGTAAGTCTTGATAGGTTTCTCCAGGGCCAGCTATCTAGGCAGCAAAAAGGCCCTAAGGGACAGGAGAGAGTACTCCTAAGGGCACTACCCTACTAGGTGGTGGCTCCACCCCACCACGGAGCCTTTGCCCCTCAGGTAGGAGGCCAGAGGAAGCAGGTGTACCCACAGGGACCATAAACCCAGTTTCAATAGGGAGTCACAGTTCTAGGGTGCGGCTGGGTGGAGCAGGCTTCTTGGAACCTTGGTGGTAATTGGGAAGGAATGGGCTTTGGAAAACACTCATCTCTGTGAACTTCCAGCTTCAATTGTCTGTGCCTAAGTTCCTTCAGGGCAGGGACAAAATTGGCCCCAGTACTCACAGCCCTGAATAGGACATTAATGTTTGAGGAGATTGATGGCCGGAGGACTAACAAACGACCCTGTGGGGAGATGAAGACTTGAAGGGACCCTTTGTAGCCAACAGGGTTTCTTCAGACTGGCCCCTTAGGAGACCCTGAGACCCTTGCTGGATTTGGAGCTTCAGTGATCAGATCTACAGCCAGTGTGAAGCATCTGTTGAATGCTTACTGTGTTACCAGGCAACTAGAACTGAATTAGGTTTTATTATTCTTTTCTTTTAAAAGATTTATTTAGCACTTGGGAGGCAGAGGCAGATGGATTTCTGAGTTCGAGGCCAGCCTGGTCTACAGAGTGAGTTCCAGGACAGCCAGGGCTATACAGAGAAACACTGTCTCCAAAAAACAAACAAAACAAAATTATTTATTTATTTTATGTGAGTACATCCTGTCTTCAGACACCCCAGAAGAGAGCATCAGATCCCATTACAGATGGTTGTGAGTCACCATGTGGTTTCTAGGACTTGAAGTCAGGACCTCTGGAAGAGCAGAGGTCTTAACTACTGAGCCATCTCTCCAGTCCCTTTATTGTTGTTTTCATTATTATTGTTTTTTGTTTTTGGAGACAGGGTCTCCATATGTGCTGGCCCAGAACTCACAGAGATCCTCCTGCCTCTGTATCCCACTGGCGTTAAAGGAGTGGCCCACTACACCCAGCAGAACTCAGTTTTATAGATCCTTGGCAAGGTTGTCCTGCCAGCCAAGCCCATATCAGAGATGGGCCCAGTGGCCTTGAATCCCGACCCAGAACTCAACCCTCTGACCTGAATCACTGGAGAAGAATGAGGGCCCCACCTATGGAGGGGTGAACCCTTTCTCCAGAGGTTAGGTCCGACTGTCCAACATCAGGGCCATAAAATACTGTGTACATATCAGTCAGCCTGCAAACATGGGTGCACAGCAGCTCTGGGCTGGAGGAGGGCAGGTAGTTGGAAGACCAGTGACTGAGCACCCAGGAACAGCAGGGTTCGTTGAGCCAGTCTTCATTTAGTACTTGCTGTATACGTTAGAACAATCCACCCACACAGAATGAAATCCTCTCATTCTCAGAAGTGCTGTGGAAGGGGAAGGGGATTGATTACCCTCCACAGGACCTCTAGGAGCATTGGGAAAGCCCAGGCACTTAAGATACTCTGCTTCCTGCTCGCTCCGGCAGCACATATACTAAAATTGGAACGATACAGAGAAGATTAGCATGGCCCCTGCGCAAGGATGACACGCAAATTCGTGAAGTGTTCCATATTTTTTTCACTTCTCAGCAACCGTAGGGCTGAGTGTGAGGTCCCAGATAGAGGAGTTGGAGAAGGGACTGAAGGAGCTGAGGGAGTTTGCAGCCCCAGGGAGGGAGCAATAGTGGCAACTGGCCTGACCCACCCCCCACCCCCATACTCCTGGAGACTGATCCACCAACCAAAGAATACACATGGAGGGACCCATGGTGCTGGCCACATATGCGGCAGAGGAGGGTCTTGTTAGACATCAGGGGGAGGAGAAGCCCTTGGGCCTGAGGGTGTTAGATCCTCCAGTATAGGAGAATGACTAGGAGGGAAGACCAGAGTGGGTGGGTGGGAGGGTGGGTTAGAGAATATCCCCATAGTGGCAGGGGGAGGGCAGAGGGAATGGGGAGGTTCCAAAGGGGAGATCTGAAAAGGGGGAATCATTTGAAATGTAAATAAAATATGAAAAAAAAATACTTCAAAATACAAAGAAGAACTGTCAAGGACAGGGATCAAGGGTGGAGCCCCTGCCTAGAATCCCCCAGTGAGGGGCTGGAGGTGCACACTTGCTGAGATTGGTAACCCTTTGGATTGTGCAGTCGGGTTGTGGCCTTGAGCACTTGAGTGGGGCTCCTGAGCTGCCCTGTAGACTCAGGAGACTGAAGAAACAAAAGTGAAAGGAGATCTAAGTGCTTAGAAAGGAGCTGGGAGAAAGGTCAAGCCCCAGATAACAAGTCAGTGTGTCATCTATGGTTTTGAGCCCCACCTAGGACCAGGGGGACAAGGTCCAAGGCACTCCCTGTTGTTCTTGGCTTTATGGTGCTGGGGCAGGTGCTGTTGAGATGGGATCAGGTGCTCTTTGAAGCAAAGATCCAAGGTGTGAGAACTGGGTAACATGCTCTGAGTCTCCGTTTCCCCACTTGACATCATCTATTTCCAAGAACCAGAACCAGAGCCCAACGGCTGTCTGTGAAGGTCAGGTGCAAAGACCTGGGAATTAGTGTGAGGGACAGGGCTATGCCCTGGAGAGGGGGAAGGGCCATGATGGGAAGCCTACAGTCTCAGGTGTAAGGCTGACCTCGATTCACATTGCTGAAGAGAGGGTAAGGACTGGCAGGATGGAGCAAGAGCAGGCGCTCTGCTTGCAGGGGATGAGTGGGTGGCTGTGCCTGCAAGAGTCAACTGCTAGGTAGCTGAGTGTGATGGCACTTGCCTGTCATCCCAGCAATGGGGTGGCTGAAGCAGGAGGATTGGTACAAGTTCTGACAACAGCCTGGGCTACAGAGTAAGGGCATGTCTCAGAAGGAAGGACGGAAAGAAAGAAAGGAGGGATAGAAAGGAAGGAAGGAAGGAAGGAGACTAAAGAAATTAGATAAGAAAGCATAAGTTTGTTGTGTGAATTGCAGTCAGGTACAGTTTGATCCAGGCACTTAAATGTTTTTGGAAGATACCATTTTGGGTTTGGGATTGCTGTCAAGAAGCTTTGCTTGTCATGGGGCTCCTGCAGCCCCCTGACACTGTCCCTGTCCCCAGGTGGCCTGACATGGTCTCTTTCTCCTCCCTAAGTGAGTCTGGAGGTCTCCAACCCACAGGAGGAAAGTCACACACAGACCCTTTGAGATGGATCGGGTGACCAGATACCCCATCTTCAGCAACCCCCACTCAGCACGTGTCACCGGCTTGGCATTGGATGAAGATACCAGCTATACAGTTGAGCTAGTGGGTGTGGGGCCTGAGGCTGGTTGTAGTCAGGGTGATCTGCAGGTCTGGTCCACTGATTACCAGACCAGGCCAGATGTGAGGAGAACAAGTTTGTCTTCCACCAGACGTGTCTTCCTTGGCCAGCAGTCCCCGAGGTCACTGTACTTGGAAGATGAGGATGAGGAGATGAAGGCTTACCACCCAGACAACAGCATTGGTGCCCTCTGCAGGCAGGGGAGGGACCTGGAGGCTGAGCGCTGGGCAGTCATCCAGAGCCAGGCAGTCAGGAAGGGTGGCACAGTGACCACACTCCAGGCTACATCAGAACATAAGGACCCCAGGATTGCCGGCCAGCCTCAGTCCACATTCACAGAGGAGATCTTGGTGGACACGGAACAAATTGATTTCTTGGCTGCTCGACAGCAATTCCTGAGTTTAGAGAAGGCAAACACAAACCCGGTCACATGGAGCCCCACAGCCAGGGAGACCTTTGCACGTACCCCACCAGGCATCAACCAGGCCCCCAAGGCCTCCACTGGGCCCCACCTAGCCAACGGCTATGCCGTTTCTGTCATGTCACCAATGAAGGAAGTGATCTTGGAGGAATCTTTCCGTGTTTCCCCAGATAGATCCATTCATACAGCCAATGATCCTGGCCATGAGACCCAAGCAGAGTCCCCTGAGACTCCCAAAGAGACGCCCATCGAGAGAGAGATCAGACTGGCCCAGGAGCGAGAGGCAGAGCTGAGGGAGCAGAGAGGGCTTGGGCGAACTGCCGAGCATCAAGAGCTGGTACAGATCCCCAGCAGGCCACTACTCAGCAAGATGAGTCTGATGGAGACACCCCCACGAAGAGACAGGGGCCGCCCATCCCTCTACGTGCAGAGGGACATGGTACAAGAGACACAGCGAGAAGAAGACCATCGACGAGAGGGTCTGCAGGTGGGTAGGGCATCCACACCTGACTGGCCTTCCCAGGACCCTCAGCCTGGGCTCCACAGAAGCCTGAGCTCCGACTGCATCCTCAGCCCAGATGCCCGAGCCACAGACCCAGCTCCGGAGGCAAGGAAAATCAGCCGGATTCCACTGGATGCCTACCAGCCATATCTGGGCCCTGGGCCCTGCAAACTAGAATTCTCAGCCTTTGGAGTATTCAGCAAACCAAGTGGTGTCTCCACAGAAGACACTAAAGCCACAGCCTTCTGGAAGGCCACAGAGTCTCCAAGGCGTGTCTCGGAATCCTCTGGAAGATCTCTGGGCTCAGAACAAGATCGATCCAAGCCTCCTAGAAAGCCTGCCAATGGGGGTGTTGTGAGATTAGAGAATTTTCACCTGCGTCCACTGCAGTTCAAGCTCCCAGCTGTCTCCCAGGGGGCTGAGACCTCACATACCTGGGGTTGGGAAGTGGCCGGAGGCCCAGTGTTGAGGCTACAAAAGTCACAGTCATCTGACCTGCTGGAGAGGGAGATGGAGAGTGTCCTTCGGAGGGAGCGAGAGGTGGCTGAAGAGAGGAGGAATGCCTTCTTCCCAGAGGTGTTCTCCCCAGTGCTGGACCAGGAGGAGAGCCATGAGCAAGACTCCCGGAGTTCCTCCCGGGCATCTGGTGAGCAGGGATTCAGAGGGTGGTTATTCTGTCCTGAGGGCCCCTGGGCTGGAGAAGGAGAGTTGGAAGGCCAAGTTCAAACACACCCATTTCAACCAGGAAGTAGATTTTGGAGAGAAAAACACCAACTTTGCTTTAGAGTTTTTGAATGCTACGTTCTTGGGTACATAGGATTTTGCTTTATGGTTCTGAATGTTCTGTTATTGGACATGGAAGGTTGCAAGTCTTTGTCCTTGGGATTGATTGTTCCTCTTTCTAATGACATATTCGCTATCACTTCGTGGTATGTTTTGGCCCATAGTCTAAAATCTTTCCTGGGTAGCTGTTTTAGTCAATCTGTCACAAGTTGCCTGTCAGCCTGTCTGTTCACCTATCTCTATAAGCTCTCCAGACTCTTGTCCAGAGACCTCAAGTCTCCCGGTCCAAGTACTGACAGTCCCCTCTCCCAAATGCCACCTCCTTCTGCCCTCACCACAGGCATCACTGGCAGCTATTCAGTGTCGGAATCACCGTTATTCACGCCCTTTCACCTGCATTCGGGCCTGGTGTGGAAAGTGGAGGCCCCAAAGGACAGTGCTCCACCAGAGCAGAAGACAAGGAAGGAGATGTGGGTGAGTCAGGTTGACTGAGGTGTAACTGGTTGCTACCCATAGGGTCAATCGAGGCTGGGTGTCTCTTCTCATCTCTGCTATCTAGTCTGAGAAGACACACAAGCAAGGGACATTGTCCTTATTTTGGGATCATTGTCAGGGTCAAAGGAGGAAGATTGATGAAGAAACAGATACTAACTGGTCATTACCATTTTTTTTTTGAGACAGAATTCACTATGTAGCCCAGGCTGTCCTGGTACTCATTCTGTAGACCAGGCTGGCCTCGAACTCACAGAGATCCACATGCCTCTGCCTCCCAAGTACTGGACTCAGGTACCCACATTCTCAAGGCAAGCTTTTTTTTTTTTTTTTTTTTTTTGGTTTTTCGAGACAGGGTTTCTCTGTGTAGCCCTGGCTGTCCTGGAACTCACTCTGTAGACCAGCCTGGCCTTGAACTCAGAAATCCGCCTGCCTCTGCTTCCCAAGTAGTGGGATTAAGGCGTGTGCCACCACTGCCTGGCTTCAAGGCAAGCATCTTACCTCCTAAAGCATCCCTGGGTCTTACAACCATGGGATGCACCACACTCCAGCACTGGGCCCCACAACCATGGGATACACCACACTCCAGCACTGGGCCCCACAACCATGGGGTGCACCACACTCCAGCACTGGGCCCCACACCATGGGATGCACCACACTCCAGCACTGGGCCCCACAACCATGGGA
>JADRCH010000152.1:704602-720871 GCA_019843965.1 Rhynchomys soricoides
TGCACCACACTCCAGCACTGGGCCCCACAACCATGGGATGCACCACAACCCAGCACTGGGCCCCCCAACATGGTATGTACCACACTCAGCACTGGGCCCCACAACCATGGGATGTACCACAACCCTAGGCCCCACAAGCATGGGTTGAACCACACCCAGCTGTAGAGATGTCACACCTTTATCATCTTTGGGATCACACACATCCAGGGCCCCTGAGCTCACAAACCAGCCTGACTTCAAGTGCAGTTACTTGGCCCATGCAGGGAGAATCCAGGGGACACATCAGAGAATAACACACATCCCAGCCTAGTCTCCCGGTCACAGGAGATGCTTGGTACACGCCTGCAGTCCTCACTGACCATGAGACTGACCATGGACCATGGACCATGGACAGCCGGAGGCTCCAACAAGTAGAACAGTGTGTCAGTTCAGTGTGACATATAGCCTTGAGTTTGGTGACGAGACTCTGGGAAGATGCCACCAGATGGGGGGAGGTCTTGTCCCATCTGTCACTAAGGGGTGATTCAGCCATGGGAGAATTTTCAGGTGGGTACTGGGGCTGGGCAGGAAGGAGAAGCACTGATTTTCATTCTTCTCACCCAGTATGCAGGTATCAACCCCTCAGACCGTGTCAATTCAGAGGTAAGTAAGCTCCAGAGGAAAAGGACTTGAGTCTGTCCCTTCTTTGCGACATCCCGACCACAGCACTGATCATTGAAGGAAGGCCTTTCACTGGGATGTAGGACTGCATTAGCTATCTGTTCTGTTGGTAGAATGATCTGGGGTAGATTGTGCTGTCATCTGCTTATGATGCCTGCCATGGTCCTGGCTGGCCACATAAAACTTGCTATGTAAACTAAGCTGGCCTCCAACTCACAATCTTCCTGGCTCAGCCTCCTGAGTGCTGAGATTACAGCTGTAACCCTTTCTGGGCGAAGCCGGGCACAATTTCCTTGTTGTAGAGCTCAGCAGGAGTTAGCGGGTTCCTAGGTCATGCTGTTAGGAGAGAGGAGGTTACCACCTCAGCTCTGTACAGATACTCTTCCACGTTTCTGGTGTGGAGCCAGCTGGGGGTGGTCCATCACTTCACTGGGACTCCATACCTCCTTTTATGCAGGTCCTGGGAGCCACAAGGGTAAAGCGACACAAGAATCTCTTGGCAGAACGCTGGGAAGCACACATCTATGCCAGCGAGGATGAAAACTGAAACTGGAAACGGGTGCCCATTCCCCCATCCCACCCCATTTCTGTGGAAGCTGCCAGACCTGCCCACAGTCTCTGCTGTCAGGTCCCATTTAAACACACAGCCCAGGCTGATGTTTGTGGCCTGCAGTTGGTTTGGTTTTCCTGGGGTGGGGGCGAGTGTTTCTCGCTTAGGGGTGGTTCTCCACTGAGGCTGAAATGATGACCCTGCCAGGCCTCTGTGCAGCTAAGACTTTCCCAAATGCTCTCGGGTTTAAGGAGGGAACAAGGCTGCCCACCATGGGATGTGAGGTCCTGGGAGGTGTGGCTTCACAGCTCCCCCTTACATCCCTCAGCCCCTCAGCAAGATGCAGAGCTTGGATCTGTCACTGTGCAAAAAAAAGGCTCTGTTTGGGGGCCAGTCTTACCAACCCTAAACATATGCCTGTTGCTATGAAATAAACCTGCCCTGAGCTGCCTGCCTGGAGTAGAGGATGCATCACAAGCAGCCCCATTCGTCTTGGTGACATCAGCCCTGTTTCCCTGAGGTCCTGGGAGCTCTGATGTGGAAAGTTAGGCACACAGGGTTGGGAGGCTACTGCAGTGCAGGCGGCAGGGATGTGTTGTTGGCAGAGACGGAAGGGCTTGAGCAAGATGCTGGGGTGGATGTCAACATCTGCTAAAGGCACTGAGCCTTGGCCAAGTCCCCTCTGCAGTGGGCAACCTGTGTACCTGCCCAAGGTAGCAACGGGTGAATAATGACTGTGAGTGCTCTCCTTCCCCAAGGCCTGCTGGGAGCAGCTGGAGACAGTTAAATTCTGTCAGTCTCTCTGGGTCACTGAGCCTTGCTGCAGGTAGCTGTCCATGGCAGATATTTGGAGATTTGTATCTTTAAGGTTCCCACATGAACGCTTTTAATCCCCGCACTCAGGAGGCAGAGGCAGGTCAATCTCTGTGAGTTTGTTTGAGGCTAGCCTGGTCTACAGACAGGACAGCACTTTACCCACTGTCTAAGACTGCCTCGGGGATAAAGGACAGCCAGAGCAACACCAAAAAACCTTGTCTCGAAAACCAAAATTAAAAATAAATAAAGCCAGACAGTGGTGGTGCACGCCTTTAATCCCAGCACTCGGGAGGCAGAGACAGGAGGATTTCTGAGTTCGAGGCCAGCCTGGTCTACAGAGTGAGTTCCAGCACAGCCAGGGCTATACAGAGAAACCCTGTCTCGAAAAACCTAATTAATTAATTAATTAAAATAAAGGTTTCCCCTTGAGGCCTGTGGCAAATATGGGCTGGGCTGGAAATAGCTAGGACTGAGAATGAAGAGCCCCGGGTGGGCTGGGAGTGGCTAGGGTATGAGATAACTCACAGAGGTAGCCTGGGCAAGGAAGTCTTAGCCCTGGAAATTCTAGCCTCAAGAAGGAGGAACCTTCCCACAGGAACAGTGTCTAGGGGGTCCCATACCCCTTGCCTTGTGGCCTCTTCCTCTCTCTCCTGATTCAGTGGGTGTAAGACTTACTTACCATGTAAGTCTCTTTGCCTCTGACTCTCCTGCCTCCCTCTGGGCACCCTGTGGTGATCCTGAACCAAGAATGCCCCAGGATGATCCCCAGATCAGAATCTTCAGTTTGAGCCTATCTGCAGGGTCCCTTCTACCAAAGAAAGTGATGTGGCCCCAGCAGCCAGGGCTTCTGTGGTGGTAACTCTGGAGCCTTCTGCCTGCCTTCGGTAGAATGTCAATCAACAATTGCCTTAAAACTGCCTTAGATGGGCTCAGTGGGTAAAGTGCTTGCAACACAAATGTGGGGACCCACGTGT
This sequence comes from Rhynchomys soricoides, assembly GCA_019843965.1. Lineage (NCBI taxonomy): Eukaryota > Metazoa > Chordata > Mammalia > Rodentia > Muridae > Rhynchomys > Rhynchomys soricoides. Next base: position 707,603 of record JADRCH010000152.1, read on the forward strand.
GAATACCCAGAACTGGTGTAAATGCCAGATGGGTATGCCAACTCAGCTGTAATCCTAGCGCACAGGGTAAGCAGGCAGGGTACACTAGTCAGAACTGTGAGTCTCAGGTTCAAGTGAGGGACCTTGCCTCAGTATACAAAGTTGCCAGCCATTGAGGAAGACATCTGGCCTTCACATGTACCTGCACACACGTGTGCACCCACACACATGAGAAATAGGCATGCACAGACAGGTACACACACACACACAAAAAGCTCCACCTAGATCATGTGCTCTGGTTATCCCTGCACAGGGCACTTGGCCAAGGCTGTAGGGCTGGTTCCACATGTGGCTGGTGTTTCCTTAAAAGCCTCTCATTTGCAGCTGGAGAGGTGGCTCAGCAGTTAAGAGACTGATCTTCCAGAGGTCCATCTGTTAATGGGATCTCTCTTCCAGTGAAAGAGAAGAAAAGAAAGAAAGCAAGCAAGCAAGCATCATACTCATCAGGCAGTGCTGGCTCACACACTCAGGAAGCAAAGGCAAGTAGATCTCTATGAGTTCAAGGCCAGCCTGGTCTACAAGCTAGTTCCAGGATAGCCAGAGCTACAGAGAAACCCTGATTCACCAAATCAAACCAAACCAACCAACCAAACAACCAAACAACCTTTTACAAATGTTTTCTCTCCACCCCAGAGCCACATTCTATCTGGAGTCACCAGCCTGGTTCAGTCCATAGCTTCATCCCCCTCAGAGACTACAGAGCTGGCTACCTGCCACCCTGCAGCCCAGGGGAGACTGTGTCCCCAGCCCACATCCTCTCTCTCTGCCCCTTGGTCTCTTACTTCTGTCTCTGTCTCCCAGTCTCTTTCTATGTCTCTACCTCAGTTTCCACCCTGGCCCTGGGACATTATCTTCTATGCCTGTGACTCGGGCCTGAAACTGCCTCCACCTATGGTGGCTCAGGGCCTTTGGGCCAGGATCAACGTCTGTAGCATACATTTTTTGTGGCCTATTTTAATAAACATTTGACCTCTCCTCTAGCCCAGCACCCAGCAGAGGTAGAGGAAGAGAAAAGTTATTAGGATGGGGGAAGTGGACCTCCTCAGGAATAGGTCTCTGGAGACAAGCTTGATCTTCTTTCTCAGAAGTTCAGTCCCGTAGCAAACACCAAATACAGCTCAGCAGCAGCTACAGTCCAGTCCTCTAGGCAGGCAGACACCACACACGAACCAGCAGCTGTAGTTCAACCCTGAAGAAATCTTAAGGCTCACCAACCAGTCTGAGGCTGCTGAATTGGCATGATGTCACAGGAACCTCATGAGTTGGGTGAGTTTCTCTCAATAGTGGCATTATCACAAGCAGAGCCCAAAACCGCCATGTAAGGCGAACCAATCCATTCATGTCCTTAGTGAAGAAGAGCAAAGCGGAGCAAACCAAACCGACGCTCAGTGCTCATCTCCCAGTGTCTGTGGGGCCATATTTACTCCTTCATGGAGAATCCTTTCACCTGACTGCTCCAAAAAGCATCCTTTTACCTGTGTCTGCTTCAGGAAAACAGTCTTTTACTTGTCTGCTTTGCAGACTTTCACTTGTGTGCCCTAGAAAAACATCATTGGACTTAACTGACTTTCCAACTGGAAGTATCCACTTCAAACATCAGCACGGCAGGTGTTTGACCCACAGCCCACAATGTCACCACTTATGACTGAGGCACTTCTCCCAGGCTCAAGGTTCTATAGAATGACCACAACCCAGTCTCTCTGGGAAGACCAAGCACAAACGGGAAATAGGCCTTGGGTCCCCTCTGGTGCAAACGTAGGTCTTAGGGCTGAATCTGGAGTATTTTCTCACCTCCATTTATGTGAAAAGTGTGGGTGACATATCGTATCTACTAACACCAGAACAATCCACTGATGCCCAAGGAAACTCCAGCCCATGATCATCACAGACTTGCCTCCAGTCAAGTCTTCACCTTATGAAGTTTGTCCCAAGTGGGCTTGGAAGATCAGCAAGGTTGTGTAATTTTGTTAGTGTCACAGAGCCATTTGGTGGCTGGACTCTTGAGGACTGAAGTTGGATGTGGGAACAGCCAAAGGTCTTTTTGAAAGAAGATAACCCAGCCAAAATAACTCAAACTGGCTTTGGCGAAACCAGGATTTACTGGGTTTTGTTTGGTTGGTTGATTTTGGTCTTTCAAGACAGGGTCTGCCTTAGTTAGAGTTTCCATTGCTGTAAAGCCATGACCAAGGCAACACTCCCCCCACCCCCCAGACAGGGTTTCACTGTGTAGCCCTGGCTGTCCTGGAACTCACTCTGTAGACCAGGCTCGCCTCGAACTCAGAAATCCACCTGCCCCTGCCTCCCAAGTGCTGGGATTAAAGGCGTACGCCACCACTGCCCGGCTCAAGGCAACTCTTATAAAGGCAAACATTTAATTTGGGCTGGCTCACAGTTTTAGTGGTTCAGTCCATTGTCATCATCTGCGCGCAGGCAGGCATGGTGCTGGAGAAGGAACTGAGAGCTCTACATCCTGATCCCAAGGCAGCAGAACAAGACTGCTTCTGAAGGCAGCTAAGAGCAGGGTCCCTTCTGCACTGGGCAGAGCTTGATCTCAAAGCCCAACCCCACAGTGACACACCTACTCTAACAAGGCCACACTTCTTATTAGTGCCACTCCCCATGGGCCTTGAATTCAAACACCTGAGTCTATGGGAGGTCAAACCTATTCAAACTACCACAAAATCTATCTGTATAACAGAGCCCTGACCTTCCTGGAACTTGCTCTGTAGCCCAGGCTGGCCTGGAACTCACAGAGATCCATCTGTCTATGCCTCCCAAGTGGGTGAACGTCACTACCTCTAAGAAGTAACCAAAAAGTTAACTGCAGCTTCAGGCTAAGATGGAGATAGCCTTCTACCTCTTCTTCCCTATCTGAGAGCTCTGGCCACGCCCAGGACACAGGCCCGACTCTGCCTCTCTTTCACCCAGCCTCAGTTTCTTCCTCTGAAAGAAAGAGTGACTCTGTTAGCAACCACCCACCCTGCCCCTGGCATGTGTTGCTGTGGTGATTCTGCACAGGGGACACAGTGCAGAATTAATGGTAGGTCTCTGGAGCAGTGTTAACTCAAAACCTTAAAAACAGCATTTGAACTCGCCACCAGAGGGAGGCAAAACACCAGCAGCAGATAATCCCCGCTGGGCAGGGGAGGAGCTGCCTGCTGGGGTCCGGATGGGAGTAGCTGCTATGAAAGGTTTTCCCTCCAAAACCCCAAGGATGAGGAATAGATGTGGCAGGTGCCTGGAACAGTCCCAGGCTGGGATAGCAGGAAGGTCAGCTACACAGCACAAAGCTGGTGTGAATTCCTGCAATGTCTCCCAAAGTGTTTAATGTTCTGACATGGGAGGGGGTGCAGGCAGGGTGTGCCTGAGTAGATTTGTTTGAATCTATTAAACTTTATTTACTTTTGTTATGGGATAGTGAGAGTCGAGCATCGGACCAATGTGGAAGTCAGAGGACACGCTTGTGGAGTCGGTGCTCTGCTTCCACCTTGATATATGTTCTGGCTTTGGTTTTGAAGATAGGGTTTCTCTGTGTAGCCTTGGCTGTCCTGGAACTCACTCTGTAGACCAGGCTGCCTTGGAACCCAGAGATCCACCTGCCTTTGCCTCCCAAGTGCTGGTATCAAAGCTGTGAGCCACCAACGCCCAGCAACTGTAAAAATTTTAAGTCAGACACAATGGCATACATCTCTAAAGCCAAATCTCTAGAGGCTGGACGATAGATTGAAGTGAACTTATGACCAGCCTCACCTGCAGAGCAAGACCTTGTCTCACTGTACACATACAGACAGAGAGACCACACACATAACAGGTTGTAGCTCAGTGAGTTGAGCTCTCATCTAGTGTGGAGGAGGCCCTAGACTCCACACCCAGCACCATAAGTTATGTCAGCTAGTCAGTCACACAGGAGCTGAGAGCTCTACTTCTTGATCTGAAGGCAGCAGAAGGGGACTGTCTTCCACAGGCAGCCAGGAGGAGGGTCTCTTTGCACTGGGCAGTGGTTGAGCATTAAGAGACTTCAGGGCCCACCCCCAGTGACACACCTACTCTAACAGGCCATACCTCCTGACAGTGCCGTTCCCCATGGGCCATGCACTTAGACACTAGACAGGAAAGGTATAGGAAGCAGGAGGATTAGGAGTTCAAGGCCATCCACAGGTAAAAAGGGAACTAGAGACTGGCCTGCCTGAGACCCATTTATTTCTAGAATGAAACAGAATAAGTTTTAAAGTTTCTAAACAAATATTCTCAAGACAACAAATTATATTCTGACTCCAATGATTTACCTACATAGGTTTCTTGTGACAGAGGTACCCAAACTGACAACTTCACCAACATCAAAAAATGTGGGGCTGGAGGAGGGACATGAAGTAACCCCCACCATCCCCCACCTTCCTCCACCACTCCCCACCATCACCCACCAGCCCCCACCAGCCCCTACAATCTTTCCCACTAGCCTCCCATCAAGTCTTGCATCCTCTTTCTTCTCTCTCTCTCTCTCTCTCTCTCTCTCTCTCTGTTTTTCAAGACAGGGTTTCTCTGTGTAGCCCTGGCTGTCCTGGAACTCACTCTGTAGACCAGGCTGGCCTCGAACTCAGAAATCCGCCTGCTCTTTCTTCTCATGGTTCCCAGGTCAGTTCTGGTTTCCACCTGTGTGTTCCAATCAGTAGAAAGAGCACTCTACAGCAATGTGTGACATCCTCTCTCATCCTCTTGGCTCCCATCTTACGAATGTCAAAAGTTAAATCCTCCCCCTATCGGCTCAGATGTTAAGAGAACGTATTGCTCTTAAAGGGGACCCAAATTTAATTCCCAGTACCCACACAGCAGTGCACAACCATTTATAACTCCAGTTCCTGGGGTCCAGTGCCCTCTTCTGGCCTCTGTGGGAAGTGCACATACATGATGCACATTCATACATGCAGGCAAACACTCATGCATATAAAATACAAATAAATAAGAAATTTAGGAGTTAGAGAGATGGCTCAGTGGTTAAGAGCACTGGCTGCTCTTCCAGAGGTCTTGAGTTCAATTCTCAGCAACCACATGGTGGCTCACAGCCATCTGTAATGGGATCTGATGCCCTCTTCTGGTGTGTCTGAAGACAGCTACAGTGTACTCATCCATAAAAATAAATACATACGCCGGGCAGTGGTGGTGCACGCCTTTAATCCCAGCACTTGGGAGGCAGAGACAGGTGGGTTTCTGAGTTTGAGGCCAGCCTGGTCTACAGAGTGAGTTCCAGGACAGCCAGGGCTACACAGAGAAACCCTGTCTCGAAAAACAAAAAAAAGAAAAGAAAACAGAAAAAAAATGATAAAGTTGTGGAAAATCCAGACCAAGAGGAAATCGTGGCTACACCAGCCCTTTGCTGTGGGTCATCCACAGCTTTTTATTTTGAGACAGGGTCTCATAGACACTAGGCCAAGCTGTCTTTAAACTAACTTCATAGCCCAGGATGGTCCCATTTTCCTCCTATCCCTTGCTCCTCAGAGTTCAGGCTGCTATGTGACAGCAGGGGCCACTGTCCCCTTCTCTCTGAGACCAGTTACACCATTTATTTTGTGGAAGGTTTTGTGTATTTTTACACCTGAGTTTTCTGTTGCTCATGCTCCACCAAGTGTCTTCTCCCCAAGTGCCATTTGCAACTTGTTTAAAATAAAATAGTAAATTTTTTTTTTTTTTTTTTTGTGGTTTTTCGAAACAGGATTTCTCTGTGTAGCCCTGGCTGTCCCGGAACTCACTCTGTAGACCAGGCTGCCCTCAAACTCAGAAATCTGCCTGCCTCTGCCTCCCAAGTGCTGGGATTGAAGGCGTGCACCACCACTGCCCAGCTAATAGTAAATGTTTTAACTTGAAATAAATTGCATATGCAAAGGCTGAGTGAATGAGTCATAGATGGGGATTTGCCACCAACCTCAGAATCTTCTCTACACAGACAACAAAAGAAATTCTGCTCTGTCCACTGAAGAAGAGGCTGGTACTCAGACGCCTTCTGACACAGCAGCATTAGAACCAAAATTAGACCCCTGCTTTCTGTACAATTTTCCTTGCTTTAGTGACCACATGGTCTGGATGATTCTGGAAGGTTCAGCCCTGAGCCATATTTGGACCTTTCTGAGGAAGTCTTCTGGTCTGGCATGAAACCCATAATTGCAAGTCCCCAAGTTCCCTTTCCTGCCAGAAAATAGCCATCTCCGTGCTATCCATTCTGGTCGGCAGCCTCAACAGGCCAGTGACTTGCATGGGATATGGCTGCTATCCCTACCCCTGCAGTGTAACAGCCTCGGGTCAGGGATCTTGGGTCATCTGAGGTAATTTCTGAGAGTTTGTAGTAAAGGCAGTGGGCAGTCCACAAACGCTGAGCACAGTTTCAGTATTGTGTACTTTGAGGTGGGCATGGCAAGTGAATAACCCTTATCCCAGTATTCAGGAGGCTGAGGTAGGAGGATTGTTGTGAGTTCAAGGCCAGCCTGGGGTACATTACTTCCAGTCTCAAGAAAGAAAAGAAAATCATTCCTAGCCCATTCAGGAGGCAGAGGCAAGTGGATCTCTGTGAGTTTAAGGTTAGCTGGGCCTGCATACCAAATGCCAGGCTAGACAGGGCTACACAGAGAGAAAATAAATAAAGAAATAAAGAAATAAAATGGGCTGGGCATTTGACTTTAACCTCAGAAGAGGCAGGTGGATCTCTGTGAGTTCAAGGCTAGCCTATTCTACAGAGCAAGTTCCAGGATAGCCAGGGCTACACAGAAAAACCTTGTCTAGAAAATAAATAAATAAATAGGGAATAGAGCATGGGTTAAGGACTCTGGCTGCTCTTCCAGAGGACTTGGTTTGATTTCTAACACCCACATGGCAGCTCACCATTGTATTTAAGTCCAGTTCCAGAGAATCCAACACCTTCTGACCTCCACAGGCACCAGGCATGCCTACATGGAGGCAAAACACCCAAACAAAGAAAAAATGAATAAATTAAAAATTAAATAAATAAATAAATAGAATTTTATAAAAGAAATAAAACATGAAATAAAGTTAGGCTTCTTTTCAGTTTCTTCATTGGTAATGATATGATCTCTGATCTTTTGAGTCAAGCTTTCGCTGTGTGTCCCAGTATGGCCTCAAATTCCTGATGCTCCCGCCTGGCTCTTCTGAGTCAGTGAGATGACACTGGGCACAGGGCTTGGCTACCAGGAGTGCCCCACTGGGTTCCATCTCCAGCACCACATAAACAGAGCTTGGTGGCATGTGACTGTCATCTCAGCAATCAGGAAATAGAGGCAGAAGGATCAGGCCATCTTCAGCTACATGTCCACTTTGAGTTAGCCTTGGCTACATGAGACCGTGTTCAAAAAGACAAAAACAAATGCAGGTAGGAGACATCCTGCATAGTCCTTCCCAGTCCTGTAGTCCTTGAAGATTGAAAATACCGAAGGAACCACTAGGGCAGCGACAGAGACAGATGGGAGGTCACATCCAAACCTCCAAACTCAGAAAATTGGGCCACAAACACCCCTAGCAGGTTTTCCAGCCCTCAGAGGCAGTACCGTGCCCCCGAGTTGCTTGGACCTGCCGGAATTTCTTCCGTGGTAGAAGCAGACCCATTGCTGTGTACAAAGGAGGAGTGTAAAGGGGGACGGGAATGTTGAGGGATAGCCTGGTGTATGGATACTGGGTTCCAGCCCAGCCTGTAGGTGGCAGGAATCACTTCTTCCTAACTTGCTGCTCCCCAGTGGCATAGCACCTGCCTAGAACCCCCCAGTGAAGGGCTGGAGGTGTGACCAGAAGTGGAACCCCTGCAGAATCCTCCAGTTAGGTCCGGCAGTGGTGGCGCACGCCTTTAATCCCAGCACTAGGGAGGCAGAGGCAGGCAGATTTCTGAGTTCGAGGCCAACCTGGTCTGCAGAGTGAGTTCCAGGACAGCCAGGGCTACACAGAGAAACCCTGTCTCGAAAAACCAAAAAAAAAAAAACAAAAAAAAAAAAACAAACGAACAACAACAACAACAAAAAAGAATCCTCCAGCTAGGAGCAGGACCTGTGCTCAAGGATGGAACCCATGCCTAGAACCCTCCAGTGAAGGGCTGGAGGTGTGACCACTATGATTCTAAGGGCCCCGCCTAGAATCCTCCAGTTAGGAGCAGAGCATTTGCTCAGGGGTGGAGCCCCTGCCTATTATCCCCCAAGTGAGGGGGCTGGGGGTGTGGTCAGGGTGGAGTCTCTGCCTAGACACCTCCCCCCTCTCCCAGTGAGGGGCTGGGGGCCGGGTCAGGTCTCAACTCCACTCTAACAAGTATGAAGGGGAGGCCTAAGATAATAGAGGAGTGGAAGAAAATCACCTGCTGTGGAAGTCTGAGGAAGTGGGAGGGGCTTTACTGTGAAATGTCTGTGCCCAAGCCTGGGTTGCAGTGGTAGTCTAACCCTTTGTACCCCATCCCCCAGGCTCCTTCCAAGTCCAGACAGAGAAAGGAATTCCTGGCTGAGTCTAATTTAAAACAAGCAAATAAACAATGTTTGGAGGAAGGAGAATGAAAGGAATGCAGGCGTGGCTCCTCCCAGCCGGAAAATTGGGGCCTCCAACTTGCAGGGACAGAGGTCACCATGACCCCAGCAAACCCCCACCCCACCTCTGCTAGGATCTGGAAAGCATGGTTAAGCTCAGCCCAGCACGGCCTTCCAGGGTTACTCTGCTTTATGGCCTTTTTGCTCTGCTGGCTGCAAATTGGGGGAGGGAAGAGAAGAAGAAGAAGAAGAAGAAGAAGAAGAAGAAGAGGAGGAGGAGGAGGAGGAGGAGGAGGAGGAGGAGGAGGAGGAGGAGGAGGAGGAGGAGGAGGAGGAGCAGCAGCAGCAGCAGCAGCAGCAGCAGCAGAAACACGGGAGGCGGAAACCTTTGTTTCTTATGGCTGCTTTTAAGAGTCAGGCTCTGGACTTGGAGTAGCCCAACATTTCTCAGGTAGTTTGAAAATCAGTGAGGTTTTTTTTTTTTCCCTTATTACTTGGGAAACTGAAGCAGGAGGATTGCTGCAATTTTAATGACAGCTGGGCTACATGAGACCTTGATTGTCTCAAAACATTGTTGGTGCACACCTGTCATGCCGGCATTCAGTAGGTGGAGGCAGGAGGATCAAGCGTGCTAAACTGTCCGGGACTACGAGAGACCCTGTCTCAAACCCTCTTTCCCAGATAAAAAAATATTCCAAGTTGAGAGCATGCCTTGATGGTGAGGCCCTAGTATTGAATCCCCAGTATAAATAGAAGCCGGGCAGTGGTGGCACACTCCTTTAATCCCAGCACTCGGGAGGCAGAGGCAGGAGGATTTGAGTTCGAGGCCAGCCTGGTCACAGAGTGAGTTCCAGGACAGCCAGGGCTACATAGAGAAACCCTATCTCGAAAAACCAAAAGAAAAAAAAAAAAGAAAAGAAAATAGAGTTTTACTTAGTGCTTTCCTGACACATCTCTGAATTCCACACACTATCTGGAATCCACAAAAAACATCTTAGAGCAGGGGGAAGGGGGATGGGATAGAAGGTTTCCAAAGGGGAGACCTAGAAAGGGGAAAACATTTGAAATGTAAGTAAAGTAAATATCCAAAAAAAAAGAATTAAGTAATTAATTTTTTAAAATTATATATATATATAAAACATCTTAGAGGCCCAGGTTTGCAGGTGATAGGAAAGCCAACCCGTATTTGTTTTTCTAGCAGGGAACTATTTTATCTGGATTTAGAAAGCAGCCTGCTTACAAAACACAGCAGTGAGGGAAGCTGCGTGGGACCGTCTGATTCTAGAATTCTCCAGGATGAAGTCTAGGGACTTTAACCATGTTGGAATTACGGAGACTTTGGGGGGGGAGGGGATCTCTCTTTAGTATTTCTATCTTTATGTGTATGGGTGTCTTCCCTGACTGTATGTCTATGTACCTCATGCATACTGGTACCCACAGAGGCCAGGATCCCTCTGGGTATCAGATTCCCTGAGACTTACAGACCTTTGTGAGCTACTACATCAGTGCTGAGCATCACACTGGGTCCGCTGGAGGAGCAGCCAGTGCTCACAGCCTCTAAGTCCCCTCTCAGTCCCCACCTGGCTCTGTCCAAAGCCAAGGAGGCAGCAGCAATAGCTTATGTTGTTTTGGAAGTCACTTGAACTACCAAGACTGACTACTGGGAAGGCCATGTTTTGGGCCTAATCCTGGGGTTTGTTAGTCTATGGTTCTCATTGGGAGCATTGTCAGCCTAAGGGGTTTACTTAATATAGGATAAATATGTATGTATTATGTATAATTTTAGGTAAATATAAAATATGATTCATTGAGGCTTTATCCAGCAACCTTGAGGCTATCTTTCCCTCCTCCCTCCGCTCTGACCTCCCTAGGTGGAGCCCCCTCCTTATTCTGTTCCCTACATTATGTCATCCGAATCCCACCATTCCTACCAAAACCCCCCCCCCTGTCCCTTTTACACTTTCCAGGCTTCTGTACTTACTAGTCTACAAACTCACATCTGAGGATTTGAATATTTGAGCTTCCAGTAAGAGAACATTGGGTCTGGGCTCCTGCACTCAATGCCATCTCTTGGCATTCCAGCCATTAAACCTGCAAGTTTTATGATTGTTTTTCCTGACAGAGGAGTAATATCTCACAGTGGTTTTTTTTTTGTTTGTTTTTGTTTTTGTTTTTCTTTTAGTTTTTTGAGACAGGGTTTCTCTGTATAGCCTTGGCTGTCCTGGAACTCACTCTGTAGATCAGGCTGGCCTTAGACTCTGAAATCCACGTGTCTCTACCTCCCAAGTACTGGGATTAAAGGCGTGCACCACCACTGCCTGGCCATTGATGACATTTTCAGTATCTATTTGTCAGTTGAAGAACATTTGGGTTGTTTCTTTTTAAAAAAATATTTATTTATTTTATGTATGTGAATACACTGCATCTCTCCTCAGACACACCAGAAGAGGGCATCAGATCTCATTACAGATGACTGTGAGCCACCACGTGGTTGCTGGGAATTGAACTCAGGACCTCTGGAAGAGTAGTCAGTGCTCTTTACTGCTGAGCCATCATCTCTCCAGCCTCTTTCTCCACTGCCAGTGAAGTGGGCCAATTCAAAGCAGATTAGATTATAAAGGCAGGTTTATTGGAGCTGCTCTCATGTTAGTTCACTGGTCTCATTGGGGCCAGTGCAGTTGCCATAGGAAAGGGGGAGGGGGGGAGGGAGAGAAAAAGACGGAAGAAAAAGAGAGCAAGAGATCTAAATGTCTGGATTACATAGGGAAGAGCCTCTGGGGGAAGGGTAGCCCAGCCCCTGGGCTGGAAAGTTCAGGTCTGGGAGCAGGGTACGCCAGGCATGTACTGAGGGATGCTGGGAGAACTTGGGGGTCAGGTCTTCTTTGGTATGTAAAATAGGCACCAAGGGCCCTTGTCCAGGGGTCTAAAAAACCAGTTTCCATTTTTTAGCCTGTATGCATACAGCCATAAAGACAGCTGAGCAGGTCTCTGTGGGGTAGGATGCTGAGGTCTTTGGACTCATGCCCAAGAAGTGGTTTAGAGGGGCTGGAGAGATGGCTCCGCCATTAAGAGCACTGACTACTCTTCTGGAGGTCCTAAATTCAAATCCCAAGCCACATAGTGGCTCACAACCATCTGTAATGGGATTGGAGGCCCTCTTCTCATGTGTCTGAAGACAGCTACAGTGTGTACTTATAATAATAAATGAATAAATCTTAAAAAAAAAAAAAAGTGGTCTAGCTGGGTCAAACGTGGGAATTGTCCACGCTGGTTTCTGTAGTAGCTGCAGCCATTTGCAGCTCCACCCCAACAACAGTGAATGGGAGTTCCTTCCCATTGACTCCAGCATGTTTTGCTGGTCTTTGTCTTTTTGACTTGGGTCAGAGGTGGAAGGTAAATCCATCTTGCTGAAGACACCGCACATTTAGGACTGTTTGAACTTGATCTTCCCTGGAGGCTTCATACCTGCAACCTCTGTTCTACTATGTCAGCTAACAAGCGAGGGAGGGAGGCAGTTAAACAGCCCCAGCTGGCTGAGACACATATGACCATGACAGTGACCACCATGACATGGTATCCTTAAAGGTGTGGGGAGTGGCGCTCTCCGGTCTGTATGCCTACCTACTGTTGGTTTCGGACCTGGGACAAAGCAGACCTGGCCTCCAGGTCCTCCCAGCGTCCCTCAGTCCTACCTGGTGTACCCAAGCCCCTAACTCTGATCTTTCCAGCCCAGGCGCTGTGCTGCTTTTCCCCCAAAGGCTCCTTCCTACATAATCCAGACATTCCACTCTATCTGCCCCTTCCTTCTCTCCCCTTCTCTGCCCGCCCAAGAGCAATTTCCCAATAAACCTGCATTTAACACTTTAAATGCAGGTTTAAATGCCTGCAGATTAAACACTTTAATCTGGCTTGAATTGGCTCATTTCACTGACTGAGAAATAACTCAGCACCAACAGCTGTCTAACTGAATGTAAGGTCCACTCAGCAGGAGGAAAACCAGGCCTGGTACTGGAATCTTAGCCAGCGACCCAGGGCCAGTCAGGTCTGGATCTTAGAATCTTAGAATCTACTACTCCCCTTAGGGCAGATGACACAAATCTTAACTACATTCTAGATCTTATCCTTAAACCCATAGATAAGAGCAGCCACCACCCTGTGATCATAGAAGACCCTCCTTATGCAGAGGGGAATCCCAACTCCAAGAGGTAGTCACAGCTCCGATCCTGAGTCTGTGTAGGCGAAGGTGGGGCAGAGAGACTGACTGTAAGAGGCAGACTACCAGGAAATGGACTGTGAAACCATTCTAGAAACCACTGCATGAAGGAGACTGGCACATTGGCAATACCAATCGACAGGCTAACATGGTCAAAGGTAAATGTCCTGAAGTCCCATCTGTAGACAAAGAACTGCAGGCAGCTATTGACTTCTGGGAGAAGAGAGCTAGCCTCTGCTAGTGATCAGCTCCCTTCCTGAGTAGCCAATGCAGAGTGGTCAGCCCCCAAACTACATGCACATAAACTGCAAAACCAGGCATGCACATAATAACAATAACAAAAGAAAAGAGACTATCAGTGTGAGAGTGAGAGCAGCAATGGGGGGTGCAGGGCTGGAGGGCAGAAAGAGAGGTGGGAAGTGATGGAATTCCAAGTTAAAAATGAGTTAGCCAGCTGGGCGGAGTTAGCCAGCTGGGCGGAGTTAGCCAGCTGGGCGGAGTTAGCCAGCTGGGCGG